>CAAKMY010088333.1:0-13735 GCA_901111285.1 Corrigiola litoralis | reverse complement strand
CCTCTCGAGACTCACTCCTAACCTATCTTGATACAAAATATCATCTTACTCGAGAGAAAAAGAAGTCGTCCAGAAGACATTAGTACATGACTTATGACCCAAATTTGCTAACCAATCTGCAGCCCTATTGCCTTCTCTATATATATGACTAATACAAACATGCTTAAGCGAGGCTAAAAAATTCTTGGTATCAAAGATAACGTTGCAAATTCTCCATGGACATTTTATTTTGCCTTGAAGAGCCTGGATGACAATAAGGCTATCACCTTCCACATGAATATTATCAAAGCCTAGCTGAAGAGTTGTTTGGACACCAAGACGAACAGCCATAGCTTCTGCAAGTAAAGCCGAAGACCGCCCCCACCATGAGAAACACAAGGACCTTTAAGAGTACCAAACTCATCGCGAATAATAAAGGCTTAAGTTGCTGCACCATTTTTAAAGGAACCGTCAAAGTTAACTTTGACATAGGAGGAGTTTGGAGAAGACCAACGAACCAGGTGAGTAATAGGGGAAGGACAAAGGATAGGATGGTTAGAAGTAGAGGTGAGCCCAAGGAGGTGAATCAATTTTCCGGAGTGTTTATTGCTCAAACCAAAAATCAACCAAAAATCAATTTTGTCCATTGCCCAAACCAAAAATCAACCAAAAATCAATTTTCCGGAGTGTTTATTGCTCGATTCAAGGAGGTGAATAATGGACAAAACCGATGGTTTGGGCAATGCCTTGACTTCTTTTTGCCAATTTTCTTGTTTTATTCTTCATTATATGTATCTAGAATGGCTCCTGCCAATTTTCGTTCGATTACATTTCGGAGCCGAAACGAGGTTTTTTTGTAGGGTAATAATCCACAAAAATCGATTTTTTTGGTTGATATTTGGTTTTCCGGAAAATGTTCCAAAAGTGACCGAGTATGCTCCTAGGGTATACTGGAGCATAACTGTAGCATATGGCAATCCAATTCCTCCTTTTTGATAGATTTATGGTGTGTTTATCGCTCGATTCGAGCATAATGGACAAAACCGATGGTTTAGGCTATGCATAGGCTACTTTTTGCCAATTTTCTTGTTCCATTATTCATTATATGTGTCTAGGATGCCTCATGCCAATTTTCGTCCGATTCCATTTCAGGGCAGAAACGATGTTTTTTCATGGGTTATAATCCATAAAAACCGACTTTTTCGGTTGATTTTTGGTTTTCCAGAAAATATTCCGAAAGTGACCGAGCATGCTCATAGGGTATACTAGAGCATAATTGTAGCATATGACAATGCAATTCCTCCTTATTGATAGATTTGCGGTGTGTTTATCGCTCGATTCGAGCATGTGAATAATGAACAAAACCGATGGTTTGGGCTATAGATAGGCTACGTTTTGCCAATTTTCTTGGTCCATTCTATATTATATGTGTTTAGAATGTCTCTCTCAACTTTTCGTCCAACTCCATTGTGAGGTAGAAACGATGTTTTTTGTGGGTTATAATCCATTAAAACCGGCTTTCTCGATCGATTTTTATTTTTTAGGAAAATATTCCGAAAGTCACCGAGCTTGCTCCTAGGGTATACTGGACCATAGTTTTAGCTATGATAATGTCATTCCTTCTTCTTGGTAGATTTAAGGTGTGTTTATTTCTCGATTCAAGGAGGTGAATAATGGACAAAACCGATGGTTTGGGCAATGCCTAAGCTACCTTTTGCCAATTTTCTTGTTGTATTTGTCATTTTATGTATCTAGGATGTCTCATGCCAATTTTCGTCCGATTTCATTTCGGGGCCAAAACGAGGTTTTTTTGTGGGTAATAGTCCACAAAAACCGACTTTTTCGGTTGATTTTTGGTTTTTCGGAAAATGTTCCGAAAATGACCGAGCATGCTCATGTGGTATACTGGACTATAATTGTAGCATATGGCAATGCAATTCCTCCTTTTTGATAGATTTACGGTGTGTTTATCGCTTGATTCGAGCATGTGAATAATGGACAAAAACGATGGTTTGGACAATGCCTAGGCACTTTTTGCCAAATTTCTTGTTCTATTCTTCATCATTAGTGTCTACGATGCCTCACGCCAATTTTCGTCCGATTCCATTTCGGGGCAGAAACGATGTTTTTTTGTGGGTTATAATCCACAAAAACCAACTTTTTCGGTCGATTTTTATTTTTTCAGAAAATGATCCGAAAGTGACCGAGAATGCTCCTAGGGTATATTGAATCATATTTTTAGCATTTGACAATGTCATTCCTCCTTCTTGATAGATTTACGGAGTGTTCATTGCTCGATTCGAGCATGTGAATAATGGATAAAACTGATGGTTTGCGCTATGTTTAGGCTACTTTTTGCCAATTTTCTTGTTCCATTGTTTATTAACTGTGTCTAGAATGCCTCCGCCAATTTTCATCTGATTCCATTTCGGGGCCGAAACGAGGTTTTTTGTGCGTAATAGTTGTGGAGGCAAAGGTTGAGAGTTTGAGACTTCGTAGTGAAACATATTTTCGATACCATAAAAAGTCTGATGTGGAGTTGTCTATTTTAAAATTAAATTTTATATCATTTTTTCCTCTTAAAATGACCCTTTGTTTTTGCAATATTGGTAAAAACATATTATTGTAACTCTATTTGAGATTAGGTCTTAAAAATAAATCGCTTTTCGATAGTGGTCCAAAGTTCCAAACTACTTAAGGAAAAGATAAAGGGGCGTTGGCATTTGTAAGTGGAGATCAGAGACGATGAGTGGAAAATTTTGATGTCCTTGTCAATTGTCATATGCTCATAGCATCACTCATGTAAAATCTGAATAACAGAAAGGCTTACATAGGCACAAAATGGTCGGTTTTGGATTAAAAGGCGATCAATAGGCTTAGCAAATCAAATTTGTCGTCCAACTGCATATTGGTGTGGGACAGAGGGAGAGGCTCATCATCCGCTACAAAATTGTCATCCTCCTAACGCTAACAGGTTTCCAGCAGCCACCAATATTTATCAAAACACAACCCCAAGGCTCAAATCATTCCATTTTTGTGCCAATCCAACCGAGAAAAACAACACGCTCATGTCAATTACAATATGATGTCATTTGTCAACCAAGGATGACTCATACACCATGCAATATTATTATTTATTATTGCTTTTGTTCATTATATAGACACAGGCACAGTACTTACCAATTGTTATAAGGAATAACGCCAGTGATTAGGAGTTGGAGCTTTTGACGAATTGGCTCTCACACAAATGAATCATGCGATATATAGTACTGCATGTAATTATTTAACAAATACGCTCAATTACGTAACCGAATACCCGTACGCTGGCCTTCTGTACAAATGGCCATGGTTAACCAAAATCTATTCTCTCTAACCTAGTAATTTACACAATTGTTTTATTGAAATTATACGTGTTGTCCTTCACCATATTGATAATGACATAGCACCTTATTTGTGCAAATGGACAGACCATGTACAATTAAGAATGCTATTGATTTAGGCTGAGGATGATGAAGAGAATGTTTGGTCCATGACCGCTAGAGTGACACGGAAGCTATTTGACTATGGCCCTATGAACATCTTATCCATGCTTACATCATTTTGGCCTAAGGATGACTGAAAGGCGATCATACATCCCGAAATTGTCAATTCAGTGACGACTTACGAATTAGGTTTGGCAATAAACAACTAAACTATTTGCACGCGACAATGTTACAATAATTCATGGCATTAGTAAGTACCACCAAAATTAAAATTTGCATAAAATGGTACTATTAGCATAAGTTGCATTATCTCAATCGGGATTGTATTCTCTGAAGGATATCATGTAACCATGAACCAATTATGTTCTCGAATAATAACCTTTGTAAGGTTGTATGGATATTTTTTTTCAAAACGTAAGAATCTGATTGGTGCATTGTCAAAAAAAAAAAAAAAATCTGATTGGTCTGAAATTATCAATAATCAGTGGCAGATTTGGTAGAATATGGTGGAAATATAGAAATGATAAAAAAAAAATTGAAAAATAGTATAGTCGCTAATCCGGCCATATGTAACAACCAAAACCTCATCATACTAAGGACAAGGAGAAAAGGAAAGAGAGATTTAGAGAACTTCGTAAATACAATATAAACATTGAAAAAGAAGCAATGTATCAAGGGAACCCCAACACCATGGTCCTATTGAACAACACTAAGATCAGACATAAATGCAAACTTTCATGTAAGTTGTAAAAAGAAGTTAACAATCTAAAAAGTTCGATTCTTATTTACGTCTTTATATCTTCCTAAAAAATATATATTTAACAACCTGTTAGATTCAAAGCATTGGCTTACTTGAGATGTAAGAGGTGGCATGGAGTCTCCTTAATTTTAACAAAATGTGTGATTCATGTTTGTGGCCTCTAATGCTTGGACATAACATGATGTTAGGGTATATATATATATATATATAGAATCTTGAGTAATTGGTAACCCTTTAACATCTCTCTCTAATTGAGGATTGAGGTTGACTTAGGAGTTCAATCTGCTTGAGGTTGTTCCGGATTCAAGTCCTTATAACCACATTCCCCATAACATTAATTGAACTAAAAAAAAAAAAAAACCTTTCTGTAAATTAGGATAAAAAAATACAACTCTTTCCTTCCATTTTGACAACCCACCAGCCCAATGTACAAAATAGTTTAGAAGAGGAGCGTTCCCGTACTGTTTTCTGACTGTCAGCCATTGGGCTTTGAGCTTCAGGCATGTAGGTAAGCTCGTTGCTTAGCTAAGATCTAGCCCAAAATAAATTTTGTTTCCCTTACCATTCGTTGATCAGGCATCCAAGTATCCAACCCATAGACTCATTCATATTTGAACTTCAATCTCAAGGCCAGGGTAACATTGCTTCCTACCTTTTTTTTTTTTTTTGGGGCTAAGAGGCTACCTTCTCTTTAAAATTAGAAACCTAATCTATTAAGTTATACAGACACATGATTTTTGGATCGAAAATGAAGATGTTGCTTGCCTCTTGATTGTTGTTGATACTGCCCGATCATCGACCAGTCTATGAACAGAAGAAGTTGATTTCTCTAAGAGGTGGATACGACTGTTTTGCGACTTAAAGAGTGAGTTGTTGACGTTTATAAGTTGTATGTTTAACCCAAAATTTCAGAAGCTCACACATTCCAATTGTAGGACATTTTGTAAGTACATACAATAGTCACTAAAAAATGTATCACCAACTCTACAAAACAGCTTTAAGCTTTAACATAAACAAGAGATTTAAGAGAACCCTTAGCTTGAACAAATGCAGCCCCAAAACAGATGGGGAAATATTTGTAGATATCAGTCTATACCTACGAGCTGCAACTACCCTAAAGGCTATACTTTTTTTTTATTGTTGGTGAGCAAAGAGGGGAAGACCGCTACCGTATAGGCTGCCTATATGCATCATTAACAATATGTGCAGGGCAAAAGTTTCTTCGATCGCAATTACCCCTAGATGAATCTTGTACCCTAAATCACAAAGACACAACTAAATAGGGTATATAGTTTAGGTTCTGGCTTTAACAAGGGGAGAATGAGGTGATAACATGCTGCTATGCGGTGACATGAGAGACTCCTCGTATCTTCGACTGTTGAAGCTAAGCCGAAGCTCCATCTGCCCTCGCTTCTTCTTTAGAGTGGATGTAGATTTAGCCAATGTTCCCCGACTTACAAATGATCTGATCCGCTGGAGTGCAACCTCAACAGTGTCATCATCCATGTTGGCGAAGCAAACTCTGAACCAACCTGGCTCATGGCAATGGAAGGACGAGCCAGGTGACACATTGATCTTCACATCATTTATGATTACTCTCCACAACTTCAACTCCCCTTGTGCCGTTGCCTCCTCTAATAGGTGACGCAAGTCCATCCACACAAACAGCCCTGCGTTGCTCTTTAGACATCCAATCCCAATCTTAGCCAACTGGCCTGTGAAATGTTGATGCCTGCAGTGATGTAAACAAAATATTTTAGTATTATCCTTAGAATTAAGAGAAGCCTATATTATGGTTGTCCCAAATGGCTGTCGTAATTGAATAGTCTATCCGTCCCACTGGATTCTTGACATTTTTCAAACTTCTCTTCACAGTTTATGAAAAAATTGTGTTAAGGATCAGAGAGAGCTATTTGAAGTCCATCATAAATTTTAGGCATTTTAACAGCTAATCAAAATTAGCAACTGCAACTGAAATTTCTCGGTGACAAGCTATTGGTAATAGAGCTAGTTGAATGTACGAAAATAATATAGAAAAACTCAAAACTGAATGATACCTGTGTAGTAATTTCTCTTTGCTCTTAACCAAGAACTGTTGAATGAAAGCATCATCCGAAAGCAGATTGGCCAGCATGTGTTGAGTCTGGGAGGACACAAGCCCAAAGCTCGACATCCTACGGGCAGTAGCGACCACTTGGTCATTGTAGGAGTAAATAATCCCAATTCTGAACCCAGGCATGCCCATGTCCTTAGACAAGCTGTAGATAATGTGAATAAGTTCATGATTAATGTGAGGCATGTCCTGTATGACCTTAGCAACGCTGGTGAACCTCGGAGAGCTGAAGACAGTTGCTGCATATATCTCGTCGCATACGAGGTGGATCCTTTTGTCATTGATGAAGGTCACTAACATCCTTAAGGTATCGTTGTCTAGGACAGTTCCTAAGGGGTTTGACGGATTTGTGACAATTAATCCCTTAACCCTGAGCTTCTTCTTTTGTGCATCTTCATAAGCTGAATTTAACGCTTCCTTGGTGATTTTGAAATTGTTTGAGCTTTTACAGATGATTGGGACTAGATTTACTCCAGTTCTCCATCCCAAATCACGATTAAATCTGCATGAAAATGACGGATCAATCATAGTCATTAGTGAAAATCCAAGTCACGTTAAAATGTTGTACGTCGTTGGTCGTTTTCATTGTTCCCTACACGGATTAATGATGTTGGTTATGTACCTGTGTGTATAAGACACAAGAAAACACTAGTATTCTTTGACATTTTCATGGCAAAATATTCCTACATTCTGTCATATGGTCCACATGCCACAATGACTCAGAAACTATGCAAATTCAGACGAAACCCAAAGATATAAAATTCTTCTACCAGCCAAGTTCCTTGTTTATACTCCTAACAATACTAAGATTTTGGTGCTTGTTTATCTAGTTTGAAGATAAGACTGGGAGAAAATACACAAATCCAGACATTCTCAACACTGGAAATTTCCTTCTCACTTATGATTTTTGTGCCTAGCTGGCGAATTGTCAGTCACTTATTAGTTTCTGTTCAAATTTGCTACAGCATAAAATTATAAGACGATAGTTAAAGTGAACCTGATTGAACGCGATTTGACTTATAGTAGTACTAGTTGAAGTTTCTGGTGCTTGAAGACCAAGTAGTAGACTCAATAATATACACGTCTATAAATCCGTACTTAGTTCTACACTCCGACTAACTTAGAATAAATTATTTTTATAGCCAAATGCAAATGAACCTTAATAATTAGTCCAACAAAACATGCCTTTGACCTAACTATAATTATCTTCAAGCTACCTAAGATGAATCCACATACATATGACATATCCTTCTGTACCATTAAGTAAATTGCACGGCACTGTTCTTTTTTAATTCTATTAAGGAATATTGTCTCACGAGGTCGATAATCTTTTCTAATGCATGGTCATATTATACTGGAGTATGACTTACTGCGGCCTCTATGTTTCTAGCTATTGTCTTCCAGTTGTGCTTTCATAGCTTGAAGCCTCATGGTTCAGCAAATGGAACTAAATCTAGCACCTTTATAACTTAATATCCTACCTACTCATAGCTGACTAATATATATATATCTACCGAACCCAAGTACGGAGTACAAGCTAATCAAAATAACTAGTGATGATAATATATACGTACGCAGGATAGTAAGGAGAAGGGATCAAGAAAGCGTCTCCGCGGTCCGCTAAGCAAAACATGATAGTCTCATTAGCACCAGTGGCTCCTCCACTCATGACTATCCGATCAGGATTGAAGGTGACACTATCACCTCTCACTTTGCCCATGAACTTTGCAACAGCCTGTTCATGAATAATGAACTTGTTATGATGATTAAGCGGCAAAAATATGATCAAGTCAAATGGGTTGGCGGACGGAAGAAACGTCACAATTACTAGGTAGGCAAGGGGATTAATGATTATCATGAGATGATATATATGTGATCAGTAATCGCCTTGCCTATCTAGTGCATAGGTCTCGTAGAAGGCTTTTTTGTGGTAATATGACTTCGACATTAAAGAATAAACATGGGAGAAGTGCTTACACGTCGAAACTCTGGCAAACCATGATAATCCTGAAAGTTAGCTATATCCATGAACCTGTTAACTCCTTCATTGGTGCAAATGGAGGCTTGTGGGTTTTTAACCATCCACTCTTTTATTAAATCAAAGCAAAGCTGCATGAAATAGAGCATTTGAGATGTTTATCATAGAGATTACTCATGCATGGTTTAAATATTGTACTATATGTAACTAATAACATTACGTTATTCATATTATCGAATGCCAAAATCAATAATTAATTGAGGATGGAACTTCAAGTCATAGGCAAAAAAACCTGATTTTCTGCAAGACCCATTTGGATAACACCATTGTAATTCTTGGTAGGATGATAAGGATCTTTATCATAAGCCTTCCACCCATCAAAATATTCCAAACTTTCGCCGTGCCCATTGTTAGTAGCTATCTTAGAAAGAAGCTGATGATTGCCAGTACCAACTAAACCCATAATTAATTTTCGTCGACTATATCACAATCTGAAGTTATGAGACTTTTTATGATTTTTAAGGTTGTGGGGTTTGTTTGGGTTGAAGGAAACTAATTAAGACGTGGGGAATATATAGGCAGGAATGTAAAATAGAGATTAGGAAGAAAGAATATTTGATGTTGTTGTGAGTTGTGACCAATGCAAGACCAATATATTGATAGACAAGGGTGATATATGCAAGGTATTTATAGGGAAATCAAAGTAATCAAATCAGGAAAAGTCTATATCAAAAATTCCTAATAAGGGCGAAAGGTACCTAACTCGAAATGAAGTAAAAAGGAGAGGCCTTCCCTCATCGCTGGCCGGTTAATAATCTCGTAATTGCTTGCGTACCTTTTTTTATTCTTCCTTACTATTTGGCTCCTCATTGCACGTGAGGAGAAAGTAGAAAGTTCACTGTGTCTTTGGACTTCCTTTTTGCAAATTTTCTTGAAATATGTTGAATCTCTCATGCATACGTGTGTTTTGTCCAAGGATATTTTCTCTTACACAAATGATATTTTCTCAGCATTTGTATTATCCTATATACAGACATCTTGGGTTGGAGATTTTGTATATTTAATTTGATTAATAGTTCGATATTGATTTGACACAACAGTACATAATTCTAAGGTTCAAGTACAAAATAATTAAGCACAACTTGACTTGTATCAAAAATTGCACCGAAGGTACATGATTTCAATTAATATATTATTTTTTTCAATATTACAAATAGGAGTAATCCAATACAAGTATTTATTTGTGGTTAAGTTGATATATATATCTTCAATTCATAAGTTGTGTAAAGTCATCAGTGCTCTTAATTTGTCAAAAACTCCATCTGAAGAAGTTAAATAGACTAGCTAGTACACAAGCCTATAACGATTTCATCCTTAAATCTATTGACAAGATCTATTGACAAGAGATAACTAAAATTATGTGTTACTCTTCTCTCCTCTAATATACTCCGTAACTATTAGATGAACTAACCTAAAATCTCACTCTGAATAAAACTTTATGAGTGTCTAGACGCTCATAAAGTGTTTATTCAAAGTGAGATTTAGGCCACTATAGGACTTGAACAAACCTAAAAATTGCATACTGCGTGAGTACAGATAAAATTGAAGTAATACTAAATGACTGTTGGACAATATGAAAAATGAAGTAATCATGTGAAACATAGCAAAGAAAAGATTGCAAGGCGCAATTGAAGCAGACGGCAAGCCTGGTTTTCGATAGCCTGTCGAGAAATTCAGCATAGCATGCTTGCCGCGGACACGTCAAGTGATAGTGAAGTCAAAGGCCACATATAACAGCCATGTGTCTATCAGTTTCGGCATGTGGCCAAAATGTCTCTTTTTGAAGCTTCGAGTAAAACTAGCCTGTTGAAGAAACCGACTTTTGCCATTTTGGGATCTTTGTACTATTGTACTCCAATTGGACGGCACTTACTGTTTTAGATTAACTGCGTAATCCTGTCAAATACGGAGTACTTAAGAGTTCGATGTTCATTTAAATTGTGTCAAATAGTTAGTGTTCATTTGTAACTTTGTACCGCTTCGATTTGGGGTTCTCAGTTTTAGATAAATCATATCGATCAAACGTATGCATGCATCTTGATAGTTCCATGTTACCAAATAGATTATGTTTCTCAAGCAATGAAATTTGTGTTCTGTTTTTTCATTTCTGTTATCATTTCTAATAACAGAGCAATTCATTTTATACAATACCAAATCTAAGTATAATGTACTCCGTACTATCCATGCTCTGCGTGAGTATATTGCAATAATACTGAGTGCCTAAACTTCCTTCTGCACCAGAGGACAAATTATAGACTTTTATCATCAGACTAGTACGGAGTACATTACATCCTTCATTCATCATTGTGGCTTTATCACTGTACACGTATCAAAAACATGTGATGGTGTACATATAGATTGGTCATCTATGCCATTTGCCTACGGGCTGCCCTTGAAAACGACTGTTCAGTACTCTGCATCATTATAGATTTATAGCAATTCATAGCTAGTAACTACTCCGTAACAGTTAACGAATTCTAGTGATAGTTGCCTATTATGGTACTTAATAATCACTCCTAGTGACAACAAACATAGCATGCTTGCCTAATACTTCTATACTAGTCGTGCTATACATTATTAGGTAGTAGTGTAGTACTATTATACTAGCTAGGCTACCAATACAGTCATAAGTCATAACCAATGTCAATATGGAGGGAACTAGGTGGGGGACTTACACTCTCATGCTGCTACTTAACGCTTAATGTACACGGGGTACATCGAATTGTCATGATAAAAACTAGATTCGGAACAGACGTAAACCGTTGAGATGATAACGTACACTAGGTCACTAGCTGGTAGTAACAGGGCATCTTGGAGTGTCAAGCTTCATACGACAAGATTACTCCTTCAGTAAACGTAGGGGACAAATTGAACCTTAATTGTATATTTGTATGATCTCTAATTAAGGCTTCATAGTCAAGAATCATGACTGTGGAAAATATTAAAGTGTTGCCTTTCACGTTCACATTGATCAAATACTAGTTTATTCATTATCGAACAAAATTTGACCATGAAAATACTTTTGTCGTCAATTACTTGGAAGAAAAGGGAAACCTCGGTATTGTATAGACGTATAGTGCGATACAGTCTTACAGAGCAGGTAGGATTTCTTTTTCACCACAAAAAATAAGACTCCTACAGAGCCTCTGGCGAGTTGATTTTTATGATTCACTCGGGTTCCTTCTTGAGTTCGTGTTGATTGTTTGTTGTTTGTTGTTTGTTTCGGCTATTGTGCCAAAGAAGAAGAAAACAAAGAATAGAGTTGCTTGAGATAATGCCATGATTTAATGTTTATGATGTACGTGGTTGTATCATAGATATTGACTTATTGTTGATCACAAGAAGATTTAAATTTATTTTAAACTTGACTTAGTTACAAATCGAGTTAAAACGATAACTTTCTATCAACATGACAACAAAAATGACCACTAGCTAAAATCATATCAGAGTTTTAATCAAGAGATTTTGGGACACAGATGGCCAAGTCAACTTTTAGACTTTGTAGAGTCAAATCTTCTTTTCTGAAATGGGCGTGCTTATGGACTAGACTAGACCTAGAATATCCAACTTAGTATATTGCTGAAAGAAATGTGAAATGAGTAGTATTAAGAGGAAATGCTAAATGAGCAGTACATAGAAGAAATGCGAATGTATTCGTGTGTATTGAATTATGCATTATCACTCCCTGACAGGCAAATACTATCACACTACTAACTTTATTTTCACCAACTCCACCGTTATTTCTTACTAAAGACCACTTCATTCAGATTTGTGGTATTCAAAGTTTTGTATGTTTATCCGAAATATGTTCTTAGAGAGTGCCATCATATAATGAAAACAATTTTCACCCAAAAAAAAAAAAAAGGAAAACAATCCAGAGTATTAAATTTCCACCCCCGTGTTTCACATGGTATGAATTAATAGAAGAAAAATGAAACAATCACTTCCAAGCCTACAAGTGATAGGTGGCATCTTAATCTTCGAAGGCACAAGTTCAACAGACCCACACAGTGCTGTACGAATATTGACCTTTTTGGACCCTAAAGAGTAGAAGCCGTACTGGGCTGCTACCCTTCAAATTGCAGATTTAACAGCCATCAGTTCTATAGTGTGGACCTGTGGTAGGCCAATATACAATGATTGACAAAACCTTCAGAACAACAGCAGTTGAAGATTTGCAAGTCCTTCCGCAGTAAATGTCACTGGCTCACCGTCCTCTACAACATTAATCATTAAGCAATGATGTTGAATGGACTACATGATTTCAAAGTTGCCAATAATCACTATAGAAAAAAAGGATTGATACACGATTTATAAGAGATAAAAGATGGAAGCTAAAGCCAGAAGCAGTCTCAGCTTCTGCTTTGCAATGTGCAGGTTTCTATCTACATCCAACCCCCCTCTGTACAATATCATCTTACCATCAAAAAATACAACAGAGAAATCATAACCCCATTGTTCATGATTAACTACGCGCCTTTCCAAAGAAATGCTCTATTTGTAGGCACCCTTGAGTCTGCAAGCTACTCGATTTGGCTCCAGGCTTGAATCTCTTTGCTGAAATTACGCTCTCCTTTGGGTCCTGTGTTTACAGCATCCACATTAGAGTTTCCAAAGTTCATATGTAAATTCATGTTCTTAAGCTTTGCCATATCCCAGAGAAACAAACTTCATATGGCATTAGAATTGATGAAACCTACGTACAGAACTTCAGATCATGGCAGGAACAGGAAGGGAGCAAATTGCATTAAGTTTTTGAAAATGGATGCCGTTACCATAGCTAAATTATTGTAGTTTATTCTAATATAAAACAATTAACTACAGTAAAAGACAGCGTATAAAATGTTGTAAGCCTCAAACGATGTGGGACTAAATCTCTGACTGAGTTTATCTAGTTTCTATAAAGCCAGTTCTATAATCTCTGACAAAGGCCTATGTTTTTGTATGGTGCCTGCAAATTACTAATTCATGAACATGCAGGATCTGCATATAAAGATTACAGTCCCAGAGATGGAGCCTTTTTAACTAGAACATATATCTTTGACATGCAGAAGCATTAAGCCAGATGTGTTAGCTGAATGACTGGGATCCATGCACTCGTACCTAGGTTATGCTATGACACATGCCCAAGCAAAGTCTGTTTCCCGAATTCTGGAACACTTACACCTTATAAGCAATGCAAGGTGAAGCAAAATTATTGTGCCACGCTTTATGAATTTGTTATTTTGCTCCACATAAAATATAATGCCTCTAGAAATGTAGACCTGACATATTATTAGTTATTACTTCTAGAGATATACTCCCTCCATTCCAACCAATTCTTTACATTTGACTTTTGACACTATTTGAGATTATACTTTGAC
>CAAKMY010088300.1:2866-18451 GCA_901111285.1 Corrigiola litoralis | reverse complement strand
CCATGATTAGATCACATACAACCACGTACTAGCATTTAAATTTCGTGTATTTACTCTTGCTCACTTTGATGAGAAGAGGCGTGAAAAACAACTACTGATGCTACATAGGCATCTCCCTTTTTGATTTCGGGTTTCTCAAAGATACTATCGAAATTTATCCATTTGACGGCCCTAAGTAACATTAGCCATTTAATTGCCCCCTAACCAGCAATATAATCCGAGGAGATTCTCAAGAGATGAAAGCAGTAACGTTAAACACAAATATGATTGACTTAGAATCCGGTTTGCTTGAAGAAACAAGGAGCAATGATATATTATTGTTATTCCTTCAATTTGTCAACAACAAAGTCGTTGTAGTATAGTGGTTAGTATTCCCGCCTGTCACGCGGGTGACCCGGGTTCGATCCCCGGCAACGGCGTTTTTTTGTGATAGGTTTTCCTTTTTGCCTGATATTTATTTTGTATCAAATAGTCGAGCCTCTGTTCTATGTCATTACGATTTTCGAGCTTACAACATCTAGTATCAAATTATAGTACTTGGTTCGCTATCAGCTGATGGAGAGCATAAGGTACTTGAAGGTTTCAAATAAAGCTAGCATATTGTCTTTATCAGCAGGATATGTCAGATTAAAACAAAACATAAGTTCCCAACGACAACTATGATATATGGGTGTTGTGTTATCTCATCCAAATAAGCTCACATATACAAGGTCCAAGTGTCCCGAGAAGGCAAGCAACTGCAATATGGCCCCAAATCTTGAAGCCACCTAAATTGTTTTACACATATCTCCCCTCTACATGCACCATCCACACGTGTACCTTCCCTAACCCCCTTACATAAACTCCCCCTTACAACCCTTTATTTCTTCATGCACATATTTCTGTCTACCTTAGACAAAAATACACAAGACTGACAAAGTAGTTAGTTCATCAGTAAAATACAGAGAAAAAATGGCCTCAACAGAGGGAAGAGAGGGGAAGACCCCAGGAGAGCCGATGACAATGATGCAACATGTGATTGACAAAGGTGCTGAGATGATGCAGTCCTTGAAGCCTATAAAACAGTTTAGCCAGCATGTGTGCACTTTTGCGCTCTATAGCCATGACATGAACCGTCAGATTGAGACTCATCACTACGTCTACCGCGTCAACCAGGACTTCTGCCAATGTGCTGTGTATGACACGGATGACCGTAGCGGCCGCCTTATTGGAGTTGAATATATCATTTCGGACAGTCTTTTTGAGGCCCTTCCACCGGAGGAGCAGAAGCTCTGGCACTCTCACTTCTATGAGGTGTATTACTGATTTTGTCTAATGCCTCCTCTAAATTAGTATACTAGAAGTTTGCCATCATTTCGTATTGTTTCTTATGTATGATTTACAGTAAAAATGTAGAGTTTGAGATAAGAGGAATAGATAACTTTTGGTTGAGACTCGAGAGTCTAAAGCATATCTAACAGCATAATTAACCTTGTTCATATAGGAGCTAAACTAGTAAGCGGTGCAATACTGTTCGGGTAGGTTTCGAACTATAGTGAAACATGTTAATCATTATGCAGATTAAATCAGGGTTGTGGGTGACTCCTCGTGTTCCAGAAGCCATGGCCAAGTCAGAATTAGATAAGTTGGCCAAGACATACGGAAAGTTCTGGTGCACCTGGCAGGTTGATAGAGGTACATTGATTGCAAAATGTCTACAAAATTATGCTTAATCGTTAACTGTGATTTCTCTATATTTCAGAAACATATCTTAGTACGATAATATGCTGTAAAATCATGTGGTTTATGTCATCATTGATGAATTCTTGCTGCGTGATTGATGACTAGGTGATCTCCTTCCGGTTGGGGAACCTGCGCTTATGATGTCGCCGCAAGCAGAGCCTCCAGGCGTGATAAGGCCGCCTTTGCTACAGCAAAGAGATGACAAGTATGGCATAGCGAGCGAGAAGCTGAGCGATCTAAGGGTGGATATCACTGGACCTACTTGGATAAACCCAAATGCGGATTACTGGAGGAAGCATGGAAAAGGCTTTGCTGTTGATGTCGTCACCACTGAGATGAAGAAAATTACCCCATTCCCCTAAGTGCCTTACAATGCCTGCTGTGTTCGTCTATGTAAAACTAGCTATCACCTGTTGTAATTAAGAGTCTATAAAGATATACAGGAACCGTACTCTACAAAGGCCGAATTGCAAATGAATTAGTAGCATATTGTGGTCACGGAGTTTCAGTTTCTGTTGCATGTTGACATGGTTACTAGCTGTACATAAATCTTGATTGCTTTTTATGGTGAAAGCTAGCTGCGGCATGTAATTATAGACTTGCTCGCAATCTATCCGTGTTAAGGTCTAATAAGTTTCGGGGGCTTTGTGTTCGAGTAATGCGTAACCTGTATACTGCACTAGACATACCAGTGGCAACCTCGGTCTTGTTCTCAAAGCTAAAGCTTTTTACATATACATCCTAGGGATCACACTACTAAGCAACATTTGCAAGTACAAACGACCAATTAGCCTAAATAGCGATATCAACTTATTAACCTAATAAAAATAGCTACAATCTTGGTCTCCTATATAATGTAGCATAATGATCTTCCATATCAAAGTATGTTGTAATCTCGAAAGTTCTCCAATATGATGTAATTTCCCTTACCTAGATTCTTCTCACTACTTTACCAAACTTAAATCCTTTCAATTATCATATATAAATACTGTTGTGGTCACAAAACAGTACTACTTAATGGCATAGCACTTGCTAAAGAAACTGGAAAGAAAGAGGATTATTAAGCACCTAATCAGACATGGCACATCCCACCACCATGTATTTTAGATTTATTCGATGACAATTTATGCCTTATTCAACGCCCTTCGGGGTCTGGACGGCTTTGGAGTGACTAACTTAATTTCCTACTTTAGTGGCTGAGCCACTCTTTGTTACCGTAGACATGAAAATTTTAACAAAATTTGTGTTTACAGTTTACCCATTAAATAAAAAATGGCATAGCACTTGCCACATTGTCTAATAGACACTTTTTGCTGCGTATAACAGACTGGTTGGAATGATTTTTCTTTTGTTTTTTTAATATTTTTCTAAGGGTTCTTAGCTTCAATCTTTCTAGAAAATAAAATACCAAAGAGCATAAGAATGTCCTAACACTATAGGAAGGTTGTAATTGATGGTACTGATCCGCAAAAGATGTTAGTGTAACAAACTTGATGAAAGTTCAAGAATCCTTAAAACAAGCATCAAGGCCCAGGTGGCCACAACTCTTCCACATAGCATGTCATTTTGCTTCTGTTTTTCCACAAACAAAGGTAAGGGAGAGGCCACTGATCGCGTAAACACATTAGTTGGGAGTAAGAACATTAGCTAACCACAGTTAGAGGTAGAGGTAAACCATGACTTCCAGCGATAAAACGCCAGGCCCAATGCCGGGGCCAGAAGATGGCACACCAGGGAAGGCGATGACGGTGGGGCATCAGATACTGGACAAAGGGGCACAAATGATGCAGTCCCTTAAGCCCATCAACAAAATTAGCCAGCATGTTTGCACCTTCGCGCTTTACAGTCATGACATGTCTCGCCAGATTGAGACTCATCACTATTTATCAAGACTTAATGAAGATTTTTACCAGTGCGCTGTCTTTGATTCTGATGACCAGGCCACTTCCCGTCTCATTGGTATGTGGCATTCTTTCTTTTTCTAATTTTCTGATTCAAAGTTGTTCAGTTTCGTCAGCTCCACATCACTATATATGCTACCTTTACATATGTACACTATTTTTCAGATAGCTTGCGTGTGTACTATGCGCTTTAAGAAGCATGTACAAGATACACTATTGTAGGGTAAGAAATTTGCCAAATTAAAGTCATGTAAGCCACTCATATATTGATAGATAATAACTAATATGCAGGTACCCTGATGAAATTAATGTTAGTGATGTTACATACTAGCTGCTCCAGAGTTAGGACGTACGTACACGTACAAATTTGTCTATATGCAGGAATTCTCTAAAACTATCTTCTGTGTTATTTTCCGCATTTAACGATCTGAAGAAAAAATTTACGGTTTAGTAGGTGTTTGTGTAACGATTAACAAAACAAAGTGTCACTCTGTCACACATGATTGAGCTTGATGATGAAAGCAGTTCTCTGTCAGTCTACAATTGAAATTCATTAAATGCTGTGTTGCATTCGATAAATTGAGCAGGAGTCGAGTACATAATATCAGATAAGACGTTTGAATCTTTGCCACCAGAAGAGCAAAAGCTATGGCACTCACATGCTTATGAGGTACGTGATTCATTGTTGGTTACTCCGTATGTATTATTTGTCTCAAGGGCGTACAACCGAGGGTGAAGTGAAAAAATACCCTTAAATTTCTTAGATTAGCTCTTAGTATCATTACATTTAGACGTCCTTAGGAATTTTTTTTTAAATAAAAGCAGCACGACAATCTGAAAATACAGTCCTCGCTACTTAAAGAAAATTAATTACATTTGAATGGTTGCAGATTAAATCAGGCTTATGGATCAATCCTAGAGTTCCCGGACTAATTCAAAAGCCAGAACTTCAAACACTGGCTAAGACATTTGGCAAGTTTTGGTGCACCTGGCAAGTTGACAGAGGTAAGTAACTTTATCTTTTCGCGACTGTCAGCTAACTAAACTATTAAATAAGGTCTCTTTATGTGATTAAATTGGTTAGTGTTTCCTTGTGTTGATTAATGTTTCAATCTTATGAAGGAGATAAGCTGCCCCTGGGTGCGCCTGCTCTCATGATGTCCCCTCAAGAAAGCACAGTGAATGCAGAATTGGTGAAGAAGAGAGATGAAAAGTACCAAATGTCAAGTGAGGAACTTATAAAATCAAGGGCTAATATTAAGCCATCAGAAATTTTGGTTTCCTATGCGGACCACTGGATGCAATCCGGAAAAGGGTTCGCAATTGACATACGCGATGCTGATCAGATGGAGAAAACAGCTCCTTTCCCATGAAATATGTCTGCTGATTTCATAAACAACCAGTTTATAGTTTCCTACCTCACTGAGGATGATAAGACTCAAATGGTGGCAAAAGATGGCAGAAATGTGAAGTTAACTAAGGCAGTTTAAGCTTTGTATGTAACGCTTTCTGGTGCTCAACAATAAAAAGCTTACTATTCTGATAGCTGTTTTTCCCTGTCCTTTATGAAAACAGCAGGCAATTTGATCTTCGACAGACTATCCGATCCACACTCCACATACACAAGTTTAGTTTAGAATCATTAAGTTCAAATTAGAATCTCAAAAAGCCATACGAAGTAGTATTTTATAACTTGGTTTTCTAAAATACTTGTATAACAAGGACATAATTCCAGGGATAGAAAAAACGATAAGTATGTCATGTGCATTATCAGACAATTGATACAGTCCAACAGGTTCCTTGCCACCTGTAGATAGCAAAAATGAATCGAAATTTCACCACCCTATATTATTTTTTCAGATAATATCTTAGATGATATTGGAGAGTAGGCAAGCAATATTTTAGAACCCGATGATCTAGATTGGCCTATTTGGAAGTTTAACGTGTTTGAGAGTTGTTCCGAATTCGAATTCTCATACCCTTTTATATAACACTAGTTGATCCTAATGTACCAAACAAATATTTTAGACGACCTAGGCAAAAAATGTAGTGTGCAAAATTTACTTCAAGCTTTTAAGTGTTCTTTGTCTGCTTTCTAGTCAAGGCGGTTCACATGCCCGTGAATCCGTGATCACCAGTTAAAGCCAAATACTTGACTCGTGTTAGCATACGGGTAGGCAGGACTGGGAGCAATGGAGCATGCTTAATATATTGCTTAAACGTTATATCCATGATCATCCTCGTGGTGTCGTGGTGACAAGGCCACCTAACTCATTGTCCACATTCGGCAATCGGAACCGTTCATTTTTTTTTTTTTTTTTTTGGTAGAAACGAGGGAGGCTCTCTAGGTCTCTAGATCACTAATACTATTGTCTGCTACATCACGAGAGTTAGCAAAAGATAATTCTTTTTCTTTTGAAACCATGCTTTCACTGTACTTATTATTCTTACGATATCTTATACTCCGTAAATTATAGATATCCCTTCTTGCAAATAAGTGAAGAATACGCATATTTCTGCGCGTAGCGACCAAGCCATGTAGCCCATATCATGTTTTTTATTTTACTTAATGATTCTTGTCGATGTCACATACACTAATCCCAACTAATGATCCAACTGTAAACATATGGCCACTTGTGATTGTGCTTAAGGTATAACAATTTAAGCTGTTTTCTAGAAACGTGCAACAGATATAAGTTGAATGTTATATTAACTGATTAACATGCAATGACCTGGCTTGATATTATTTAAAGGACTTCATTTCCTGCAAGTTTAACCACTAAAACACAAAAAAAATAACACAAAGGAGATATGGCAAACGAAGTTGATACAAAGGTAACCGGACCATATGCAGTGTGGGGCATTCCGGCGAAGGATGTAAAGAACAGGATGAAGAAGCTCAACGAGGCCCTCCGATCAGAGTTCGGAGGGCCGGAGATCGATCCCCACCTCACTGTGGTGGGAATAACCAACATAACGAAGGAGGACGCCCTTAAGAAGTTTAAAGCAGCTTGCAAAGGCGTGAAGGCCTACCCTGCTCATGCTAAGAGCGTGGACTCTGGAAATTCCTTCTGGCAGTGTGTTTACCTCGACCTTGATACCACTCCTGAGGTAATTTTGTTTCATGAAGTGCGTACCCTACAGCATGTACTCAAGGTTCTAAATATCATTTATGTGGGGGATCAGTTGTGTATAATTATAATACAGTATAACTCCTATGAGTCATAAACTAGTTACGAACTTATGTCCCTGGGAGGTCTATACTAGATGGAAACTTCATGCTCTTTAATTTTATGATCTTGTGCCAAATACATGTATGGATTATTACTTGATTTTGACCCAAATACATAAATATTCTTCTTTAAATAGCCGAATCAAACAGTCCACTTGAATGTCTATTCGATTGGATATTTGTTGTAGCAAAGGCGAGGTAATATAGATGAAGTCAGGAAGGGTGTAAAATAAACAATCACCATAATTATGCTCATAGTGATTAACTGATTATGAACATTAAACAATCAAACACCCTTACCATAGATTAGATTGTGATGTCCTCGATTTCACTCTTACCATTGTACAATTTGTTTTTGCGGTCTTTAGACTTATAAGGATTCAATTACTGCCAGAAAGGATACAAATCATGGTAAACGAAGTACTGTATTGCGCCATATAGCCTAGCGAAAAATAGTCTTATAATGCTAGTTTTGTAGTTTATCTTTAGCTTTGACTTGTACTAATGGAATTTCTTTTCTCCATTTGTAGGTAATGGAGACAAGTGATCACTGCAGCAAACATTTTGATTACGTTAGTGATACACGTAAGTATAAGCTAGTTTATCTGCAGTAAGTCTTGGAAGTGCCGTCTTTTTTTTTTTTTTTATCATAAGAGTATAGGGAGACATCAAACATGCTAACCAAACAAAGGTATATGTATTCCTGATTGACCAGGACTTGCATGAAGATTGGATTGATTTAGCTGGAATTTGTGATTTATATGACTCTTAGATTTCCAATCACCTTAGTAAAATCTTCAATAACTAAATTACATATATCAACACTTTAATTTGACATAACGACGTTCTTTACCTATATTTGCTTACGGTTTAAGTAATTAAGTATACATATTCCCTTTCGGCTTAGTGATTCAGGAAACAACATAAATTTCTTCTCGAACTGTAGAACACCTTAAAAGTTAATAAAAATAAAACATTTTTCAATATCATGAACTGTGACAATTTTAGGAAAAAAATATAGCTACCTTTTAAGTCATTTTTATAGATAACAACGTAACTGATTTTGCAGCTTACGTGCCACATATGAGCCTTCTCTATGGAGACTTGACTGAAGAAGAGAAGAAGAAAGCTATTGAGAAAGCTAATGTCTTGGATGGCTCCATTAGCAGCTCGAGTTTTACAATAGATCGCCTAGAACTATGGATAACGGATGGTGATAAGACTCTGAAAAACTGGAAAAGGGTGGCTGAACATAAGCTCGATGCAAAATAAGTTTTGCAGGACTTAGTAACTATTTAAATGGAGTACTTTTGTGTATAGATCATAGATGTTCCTAGACGGAGCTCAATAAGTTTGGTTCTATATGCACTTGGTTGTATTGCATACTGGAAAAGGGTGGTTCAAGCAAGGGTTGGATGCTCCGGGGGATTTACTTTTTAATACTGCGTAGTTTAAAGTTTCTTGTTGTTATTTAGTTTATTTCGACCAATCTCACCCCCCCCCCCCCAAAAGAAAAAGCACTACAAAAAGAAAAATGTAAGACCTAAATAAGTTAAAACTGTGGAATATCCGAATATGTGGATTATGTTGTGAATTGATCTTGTAAGACATATATATGAGTCTAGTTTTTATCATTCCGAAAGTTCGGATATGAAAGTATGATTTTTTGATGTCTTTTTTTCATCTTGTTTATGGACTTAATACATGCCTATATATAGGCGAAAGTCGCGTACAATTGATGCTGCATACGCTATTCACTTCATACGTGACACACCCTTAATTAATATTACAACACTCCTCCTTGAATGGATCATAGTGTTTAAAAAAAAGTTAAGGTAATGTAGTGCTCGTCCGTCTTCACTCCTTATTTGCAAAAGTGCTTGTGCTCTTGCCTCCATGAAGGTGGTGGTCTTTGCGAGATGTTAATTTTTCAGCAAGATCAGTTTGTTGCTAGAGTTGCTATTGAGAAGAGGGTTCATGACTTCTCTGTGAAGGTAGTTTAATGGCGTGGCGTTAAAGGCCGAGGGTTGTTGCGTATCGAGCTTCTTGACTTAGTGCTTAAGTTCTCTAGGTTTTTTATTCTTTTGTTTGTTATTTATTTTTGTTTAATTTTCTTCTTAGTTAGTAACAATATCTATTGTATACATTTGAGAGTATGTACTCTCAAATATATATTTTATGTGGCTTTAAATTTTTTTTGATAAAAACTATTAAAAACACATAAAAATTGTCCAAGTTAAACTTGGGACTAGGTACAGGTATATACCTACTAATTTTCCGTTAGTAATATGTGTATGGGATGTAGTTTGTGGCTTTGTTTGGGTCCTTTGTCCGACTCGTGCTCTTAGTTTAGATGAGAATTTGGGATTTTATCATTTATAGTTTAGTTGGATGTCCCTTTTTAAGGCCTACGAGAGGTATCTTTACCTTGGTTGGGGCTTAAGGCGTGATCTTTGTCGGTTTAGCGGGACTAGGACTTGCTTTTCATTAAGGTCTCTCTTTCTTTTTTCTTGTCGTCGGAGCGTTTGTATCTCATCTTCGGATGATTTGGTTGTGGGTTTGCACAACCTAATTTCTTATTTATCAAAAATAAAAAGAAAAAAGAAAAAGAAAAAAATACATGGGTAGCTAACTGCCCTAATTAAAAACTTTACATTTGTAAAAACCCTTATGGGATAAAGAAACAAATATGAGGAAAAAAGAGTACAATCTTTTGATGTTGTTTGATGGTGTTGTGTCATATCCCATTTGTCTCGTTAAAAACCTTGTAAAAAAAATCCAGTGGGATAAAAATCTGGACGAAGGGAAAAAAAGTACAAGATATGTGATGCTCAATCTCTCTGAGCTTCATGTTGGCCTCACGGATAATGCTCTTATCTTGAAAGTCAGGTGGTGTTTGAGAGCACTTTTAGAAATAGCTTTTCTGTTTTTGGAATGAGAAAAATAGTTTTTGAGCCAAGAATAGTGTTTGGAAGCCCCTCCTAAAACTCATTTTTATTGAAAACAAAAACAACAAAAAACAGAAAACACAAGAAGTGAAAGTTTTTCACTTCTAACAACAAAAAAAACTGTTTTTTCTTTGACTATCCATATTTTAGAAAAAATATAGTGATTTATATAGCGTATATTATACTCATTTGATTCACATCGAAACAAACTTTATTAATATTAGGTGTTCATAATTTTTTGACTTACTATTTTAATGATATTTTGATTTAAAAGTCTCACAATAAACAGTTTAAAAATATTAGCCAAACACAATTGATTTTCTTATTAGTGTTTTTAGAAACTATAAACAACAAAAACATTTTCGAGTGGTTGAAAACAAAAACAGGAAAAACGTTGCCAAGCAAGCCCATCTGTTGTATGTGGACTAATCTTCTAGATTGTCGTATGAACTGATCTATTAAACATTGATCTTTTCTTCTTATTCCGCGTCATGAACAAGTTTGATGGATAATCTCCTTGCACACATATACAAGTGTATGATCTTCATCATATTGTTTAATGAACAATTGGATCTGTACTCACATTCTAGATCAATCATCCCTTACCCGATCAAGCCTTTTACTAGTGCCCAGCAAGTTCAAAGTCTGGTTTTCTTTGCCAGATATAGTAAATTTCCACTAGCACTTAGAAATAGTGATTAATAAGCATATCATCCATCATTGAGGATGGAAAGAATCCTCCTAGTAGAAGAACAATGGACCATCAGTGAGTTTCGCGAAACTACTTTGTTCATTTAAGACTGTTGTCTCGGTGTAATCTCCTATTTGAGACTTGCACCTCAGTACTTCTTTTGATATCTTTCATCTCGAAATTATTCATCTAATAATTAGTGATATATAACCTGATCATGACGTCAATATAAACCACGATTACAGCACAACCCAATATGGGTTGTTTCGTGAAGATATATTTGAATATATCCAACACCCTCATAGTACTGACATAAATGATCGAGATCTCTAAAGCCTTATAGTCAAGTTTCTCAAGATATATGAATTTGTCATAGTAGCGATACAATTTATCGAAATCTCCAAACCCTCATGGTCGAGTCCCCCCCCCCCCTAGGAGCACCCTCGGGTCTCTGGGTTCATCCGAGGAGTTCATCGTCAACATCTCAATTTCGATCTTCTTTCAAATCATCATCAAGAACATCAATGGGTAATTAAAGAGTAGGGAGAAGGGTATTAAGGGAACAAAACGAAGAACTTGGGGCGACATAAACATGTTTGGGGTGACGAAAGCATGTCCAATAGTTATGTATACTTCTGTCTCACTCCAACTTGCATATTCCATATTCCACTAATAAAGATTCCCGCGTTCCTTAACCCAAAGTCAACTCATACAACTCACAACTCACAAAACTCAATAACAACTGGGAAAAAATTTAGTCGCAAAATCCCAAGAAACCGCAGAGTAAGATGGCCAGTAAGACGCACGTGTATTCGGTGTGGGGACTTCCACAGGATGAGGTGAGGACGAGGGTGAAGAAGGTGATGGACACGCTAGGATCAGAGTACAATGGGCCCGAGTTCGAACCCCATGTCACTATCGTGGGGGCCATCACTTTGACACCTGAAGATGCACTTGAGAAGTTTCATGCCGCGTGTAAGGGGTTGAAGGCGTATACTGGTCATGGTAGGGGTGTCTCCACTGGAACTTTCTTCTATCAGTGTGTTTACCTACTGCTTCACACCAATCCTGAGGTAATTAATATCATCTTATATGGTTTTCTTTTTTATTTTATATATGCTCCTTGTTTATAGGGACGAAAATGTGCCCACAAAGTCGCTGGTAAGAGTCGAACCCCCAACCTCATAATTGGGATAAGAGAGCTCTAACTGCTTGAGCTAGTTTTTTTTTTTCTTATTTATGCTACTTTTTATAATGTTGTTTGTGTGGAGTTGGGCATGTTTTATTGTAGGGGAATGTATAGGAACAAAATAGTGGTATAAGAATTGGTCATGGATGATATATACTAAGGTTTCTTGGACCATTTGCGGCGTTTAAGTATTGGTGCATAAAAGCCTAGAAATGAGTTTAGGCTTGGTAAAACCATATATGACGATTAGAAAAACCTAATCAGTATGATAAATGTGTGATGTGTGTCTCGCTATTGGTTCCAATTGGCTACATAGCCTAGAGGTTAGGGTGCATATATTCTCCATTCGGTAGTTCCTGCTCATCAATGTAGTCGTACTGGCAGTGGTGGATCCCGCTAGTTGTGAGGGCTATCGTACCCCCAAATTTATAAAATTTGGTAGAAAATGGTCATAAATGGTAAAGAACGTTAGAAAAGATAGAAAATTATAGCAAAAGTAATAGAATCACTATCCCCAGTTTTTTTTTTCTTTTTTTTTTTTTTATCTTGGATCCGCTCCAGCGTACTGGTTGCTTATGATGCCATTATTCTGCACCTGAAGGGTTTTTAAAGATGGATATGCGATGAGTCTAAACCATTTGAGTGTGGATGCAGGAGGTTAGAAGAGTAGTGTTGATAATGTTGAACATGATTGGTGTTTTTGGGACAAACAAACTGTTCTGTTGTTGATCCAGAAATTACATCCCTTTGATCAAATTGATTGTGAAATTGGACAAAAACGTTGTTCTTTTTCAGTTCGGAAAGTTTATCCCATTGACCGAATGAATTCCGAAATCAATGGAGCTAGATGAATTACAATGTGGAGTTCGTTTTGGTTGGTGGCTAGGATCACCTCAGTCTTCATTTTGTGTACACTTTAATTCACACAGTTTTTATCTATGACATGATTTTACATAATTTCCTGTATGTAAGATGTCATGCACCTCCACTTTGTTTAGTAGGACATCGTCTGTTATTACTTTGTATGTTGTCATTCTATCATCTAGCTTAAGTCATGAGTAATTGAATGGCCTTATGTGTTTTCAGGTAGTTGGAACTAGTGATCATTGCTGTGGACACTTTGGTTATCAGCGTCCCTCATGTAAGTTCAATGTATATCTGCTTGGTCAGAATGAAAGTGCCCTTAATTTTTTGATGTGAGGAACGGGATTTCTATGATTCCATTTTTATCGTAAGTAGACAAGATTAGACTGTGAAAAAGTAACTTTAGTTTTTATTTGCTAAAGTTGATACTTAGTCTATAACGGTGAGTCAGAATTTAAACTGATCCTTCCCCTGTTAAATTTTGAGAAGTTGGGTTGTTTCCTCAAGGAGAAAGAACAAGTTATATGGTAGACCATCAGTATGAGTTGACACGTGACCGCCATTTGTTCAAGTTTTCATATAAACATTGTGATCTAATTCTAGTTTATTCTGAAGTTCCCGAGGCATATGCTATACACTGGTACTAAATCTGTTAGGTAATTTAGCGTATTCTGCAGAGAATTCTAATTCTGGGTGCTTCTTGATTTCTGTCTCTCTTACCATCTTTTGTCTAGGCCTGAAGGCCATTGCTCATATATTGGTGAGATGTATTAATTGTCTAGAGAGTCAAAGCAGCAGTTGTAACAGGTTGACACTGGATACTAACTGAACTGGTTATTATTGAGTCAATAATAAGTTTTTAATGTAGATGTTTATAGACGGAGAAATTGATGGGGAAAATGTGGGATTTGATTCCTCTCTTAGCAGGTTCTGTTGGTATAGAGGATGTATGCGACCCTACACAAGCCCTCTTTTACAGGATAATAGTGACTTTTATGTGATCTCATTGTGGCACTTTCATAAATATGTACTTGTAGCTTGTCGTCGTGGGGATAATTGAATTGGTACTACTATATTTTTGGGATGCTATTTTGTTGTTTACTTACTCGTTCTGTTCCAAAATAGATAACTTTCATTTCTCAAATTCGATTTGTAAGTCTAAAAGTTAGTCGTGACGTACTAGGGGTTGTGTCCTGACATTTTCAGCTTTGGTGCTGGGTTGGAGCAGTAGGAGTCTTATGTCTGAATATGTGAATTCATTGCACTTTGCTTAACGTTGGAGGTTGCACGTTGTCTGAGCTTCCATCTTTGTATTCTTCTTATGCTCTTTGCTGATAGACCTTTTTGTTGGGACTGAATTGTGCTTCAAGTAACACACTGATACGTATTTCCAAACAAAAAATTAATTAAAGAGAGATTGGTATGTTCTTGTCTAGTAGGGATTTGTGTCCTTGTTTCATACGTAGTATCTTGCATTCTCCATTGTTTGGTATGGTAATGATATAGATTATTGGTACACAGTAATGGAAGGATCAGACCAAAAGAAGACATATTAAGAGAAGTGTTTCTCATTCTTCAAATAAAGAACGCATGCATTGTAACTGGATTTAACTGAGCCTTAGATGATATGCTTGTAGGTACTGTTTTTTATTCGTGGGCATGTTCCTTCAGTAATCGCTGTATTTTATTACGGAGTATGTTATAGGAAGTCATTGTCTGATGTCTAGTAAGTCTTGGTTGTAACAGGAGCTTGTTGGGGCATGATGATTTTGACATTAATTTCTTTTGATGTTAAATACTAAGGATTGCATACCATGAGGGTATCTTTAACAAATATGATGGATTGCATATCCAATCGCTAACTTTCTAGCCCTCCCTGATGGTGTCTTGGTTGAGAAATTGATCAATTGGTTGAGAAATTGATCAAACTATTACCAGACTGGTATTCTACTACCATTGGTAGTTATTCTATAGCGGTTTATGACTATGAGTATGACTGTAATGATTTTTTTCCAACCTTACTTTTTCAGTCCTTGACTTGTGATGAATAATTTTGCAGCTTACATGCCACACATGAGCCTTCTCTACGCAGACTTGACAGATGAAGAGAAGAAGAAAGCTCAAGAGAGAGCCAATGCCTTGGACGGCAGCCTGGGCAATTTGAGCTTTACCATAAACCGCCTGGCACTATACAAAACTGATACCGAAGATAAGACACTCAAATCATGGGAAAAGGTGGCCGAATATGAACTCGAAACAAGTTAGGCTTTTGCATGTACTTAATGGTGTTTTAGAAGCCTTGTATGTTGTTGTCTGCTGGTACTGGTATTGAGTTGCTGCCAGTTTGATCATGTAGAAACCACATGCTCTGAATTTAATGAGTTTATCAAGCTGTTCCCTAGGGTAGTCCGCTAAATTTGATTCTGGTTTATCCTATGTTTGTTATAAACAAGGCAGTTGACACCCTTGTAATAATAATCCTAGCATGTTTTATTTTTATCAAATATCTTATGTTCTGGTTACCATGATATTTTTTCACTACCACTATGCCTGTGGTATGGCTAGAGCTGAACTGTTCATACATCTGAGATGTAGAAGCCTTAAGCCTTAAGTTGGCAGTTGCAAACAATGTACGTTCAACTAAAACTCGTCATAGAACGACCTTACTGAGTCGATTATCATAGTATGCCACAAACATTTGCCTCCATATAAAACCCAATTCCTTACAAATTTGGGGAAGAGAGTATTCCACATGTTGGATGGCACATTAAATGGAATCTGGTTTTACATGGAGCATCTGCTGCACCTGTCTAGTGTCCTTGAACTCTGTTGTGATAGATTTTATATGAGGGAGTAAGTGAGTAACCATGAAGTAGGCCTTCATTTTAATTACACTCTAGAATGTTGTGAAATGCTTCGTTTTGATAGAAAGTGTTGCTAGTATGACGCAGGAATTTAGTGAACGACAAGGGCGACCTTGGGCTGTTGGCTCAGAGAAGGTTTGCTCGGGCTAAAGTAAAGGGAGGGAATTTTTGAAA
>CAAKMY010088289.1:0-25594 GCA_901111285.1 Corrigiola litoralis | reverse complement strand
AAAAAAAGAAAAGAAAAAGTTCATATCTTCGAATGTGGAGTGAAATTTTATATCTTTTCTCGTTTAACAATAGTATGTATTATTATTAGGGTCTTGTTAAGAAGCAAAAAAAAAAAATTGTTTTTACCATTTCCAATAAAAATTCTTGCTTTTCACATATATTAATGTTCATACTTACTCTAACTGGAACAAAAGAACATCATATTTAATGTTTCTTAACCAATGCCCCTAGACACTCTTTAACAAATATTACTTACTTTATAAAATTAATTACATTAATTTGATATTGTAAATGAAATTATGACTTTTTAAAATTAGAATGCTTATTTAGCCATGTCTTGTTGGAAACCATCGTCATATCATCATCATTTACTTTGCACCAAAACAAACCATTAATACTACCATCCCAAACTCACACGAAAATCGTACATTAAAGTATATAAGACTATATTTGGCAAAATAATCTGATAAGCTAGCTGCAAATTGATAAGGTAAATGAAAACTGATAAGTTACTTGATTAGGTAGTTGAAATTTGAGACCTGATAAGGTAGCTTATTTTTTTAAAGTGTTTGGTGCAATTTGTTAAACAAGCAACTTATATTTGAGAAAATGACATAATAGGACATGCTTTAACTAGAAATAATATTAGGGATTAATGGGTAAATATGATATTTGGTCAAACATTTTGGGGTAAAAATGGAATGTATTTACCTTATTTTTTTATAAGCTATTTTCGCTAGCTTATTTTTAATAAGCTGAAAAAGACTTATAAGTTACTAAGAATATGCAGTTTGTAAACACTTCTGATTTTGGCCAATCAAGTCTTTTTTAGTCAAATAAGTTAACATTAGCTTATAATTAAACTACCTAAAATGACGTGTCAAACATAGCATAAGAATAGAAAGAAACTTCAAAGGCTATCACAATGAGGAAATAGGGAATTGAGAGAGGAATCTCGGGCGACACCCTCGAACATTGTTGATGATGTTTTTTTTTTGTCTATCAGTGAAGCACTTCTAACTGAGAAGATTAGGGGAAGGGGGAGGAGACTGAGGGAATACGGTTGCACATTGTCTGGCTAGAGTATTCCCTCGTAATGGGGTGGATGAGATCTTTGTATCTGACTCTCCCCAAGGCACTTTAGCCTTGGCGGAACATGATCTATATGAATAATCCCCCTTCCCATCCTTTGCCCCCTTACAAAAAAAACTAATCTTCTTTGATACTAATTATTTGGTAGTTTCTGTCAAAAAAAAAATTATTTGGTAGTTTACTATATGCCGCTCAAAATTATTATAAATTAAACGAGGAGTAAATATGTTCTTTCACTAGCCAAAATCCATTCATCAATGTCTTGATGAGTCATTGGGAAACAGTACATACAGTTTGACAAATTCTGGTTCACCCACAAGAGATCCTCATCATACATGGAGATGACCGCAACTTCAGTGCACAGTCATTGTATTATGATAATAATATATATACTATATAGTCCATAAAATTCAAAACAAGGCCACGAGAAAGTCATGGTTACACCATTAAAATACTTCTGATATAAATGCTAAAGCACACTGCTGTTTGCATGGTTGGCCCTTGAAATGTAGCAACAGTTTTCTTATATGTATGGACATGAAATAAAGAGGAATCAGGTTCTTATTAAAAAGCTCAAGCTACAACGGATATCTACCGGATAAGATTCTTTGTTGTCTTGTTATTTAGAAAACAAAACTCATATGCTCCATCCAATTGTTCATTAGTGATTTTAATGACACAGTACTGCTGAATTCGTTTAGTACAACTACTTACAATTACAGTGTACTCCGTATCAAGAACGCAGTAAGCTAATTTGATACTCCGTATGTGGGAAATATGGTTGAAAATGAGAGCTTTACCCTATTTCAAAAAAGTCTTTAAATCTTCCAGCTAGAGTTAGTTTTAAAAGTCATTTACTGGAATTAAGCCTTGATTATACAAAAAACAAATAAAATGGCACCCCCACCCCGGCCAGTCCTCCACCACCTGCCGGAGACCATCCCACCCCGGCGACAAGTCCCCTCCCCTCACGCCGGTGATCAATCCCTCACTCATTCGCATATAGTTAGAGGAATCTTAGAGGTTTGACCTTCCAATATTACCCTGTAATAAATTGACAAATTCAAACATAGAAATAGGGAAATAAATATGTTATGAGATTACAAAACACCCATAATAGTGCACCATTTAAGCATCACCAAGTGCCGCCACCTCATTTTTCTCAAACGAATTCATTTCAAACGAACTTCAGACTCTTTCAATTCTAAAGGCCCCATAGATGAATGTTGACGTCGGAATATTTGCTCTCCATATATATATCTATTGAAATTCCAAGCTGATGCCTGAATTCCTGATGGTCGATCGACCAATATAATAAAATAACCAAATATAAGGGAAGTCAAGATCTCCAAATGGTCAATTATGGAGTAGCATTTGGTAATAACATATTAGCTTCAATGCAAGTAAGTGAATAGAAAATTCATGGAGGGGTTCCACACTTCCACTGCATTACTATAATCATGGGGCAAGAGTACATGATTGGCTTAAGAATTTCGAAGTTGTTTCGTAGGAATCTAAGCAAAGGTAAGGGGGACGCCAAACGAAAAGGAGCCAATTATACTGGAGTATAGAGGTATAGTATCATGTGCCAAAAAGATCAAATATGATGTGGAGAGGCAACATGCATCAGCATACATAGAACTATAGAAGTACATCGAACAGAAGCAAACCGTCTATGTTTGTTATTTAGTGCTTGTATAGCAGCCACAATTACTCAACGTGGGACACCAATTATGACTACCCAGTTGCCAAACCCTCGCATTTGTACACCAGTTCACGACACTAGGTAGAAACGGAACGAATTGTAAAATGAACAAGGCTACCAACGATCTAGGATATTTTTCTTCACCATTATACGAGCTCTCAAAATTAAAGACATTCTACTTGGAGAGAGGAGAAGAACAAATATATTAGCATATAACACTACCAAACAAGATTTAGTCTAATAATGAAAATTGATCGATATTACGTGTTTGTTAGATCACACAGTCTAATAATCTCGTCTCCTATTTTACAATCACAAATTTTTAGAATAGACAGTCTAATTTTATTTTAATTTGGGCGAGCTCCATGTAACCTAAATTAACCCGCAAATTTTCCTGTACAACCGTAACACCACATCAACATGAATATGTGGTGTTACCTTCCAATAAATTAGTGACATGTGGCAAAACAAATAAAAAAAATAGTGACATCATCACAGTCTCTCTCCTCCCACTCCCTAATCCCGGTAACCAACCATCCCCACCATTTGACCACCCAGCTCTTCCTCCCGAGCAACAACAATCGCCCAACCACCGCTCAAACCACCCAATTCGATCCCGTTTCCTCCTCCCTAGCAACCATACCTAGATGATGGCATCACCATAACTGAAGGCCTCTAAAAGATTCCAAGCCATGGCCATCGTACCATCCAATCCCCATCCCAAAAATATGGGGTGGGTTATGGTGTTGGAGAGAGGAATGCATGGTGGGGTTACGTCGGATGTTTAGTGGTTTGTCATGGTGATGGTCATGACTTGGGTTAAGAGAGTTAGATGATGAGGACCACTGGTAGTTATCGATTGGTCGTTGCTTGGTGGAGCTAAAGGTGGTGGAGGTGCGGTGGTCGGGCCATGGTTGAAGGAGAGGGACGAAAGTCAGTGATGAAGGAAGGGGGTGAGAATGAGTCATTTTGTTATTTTTTTTTTCCAGTATTTTCTTTGCCACATGTCAATTATTTATTGGAGGGTAACACTACATATTCTTGTTGATGTGGTGTTACGGTAATACACGAAAATTTGCGTTAGGCTCCGTCTACTTTTACGATGAAAAGAAAAACGGTCTCTCACAAAACTTTCCGTTTTATATTGTATTGATTACTAATTTAGATGTAATTTATTATACCAAAAATAATTGCACATTCTAACGTATTAATTACTACATATATCTACATATATTGTTCGGAACAAATGAAATATTGCGTGAAATATATAATTAGTAAAAAAGAGGTTTTAATTATAATCTATTATTAGAACTAGTCATAAATTTATTTAAAATGATCACTTCTTATTAACACTATAAAAAAGTCATTACTTTATATATGCTAAAAAATGACTACAATAAGACTGTCTTATACAAAATTTCCGGGGTGGGAAGATTGGCTTGAGTTGAACACATTACATCATGATCTATTCCAAGTTACATTTGATTTGGATAGTAAATCGAACGAGAGGACACCCGACCCCATTCTCAACCTCTAAATTCTTCCAATCAAAATAGCTAATATCACATTTCTTAGTAGGATTTAGTACCCAAAAAAAAACCATTTCTTTGTAGGATGATTAATTCATGATGTACAACATATTTATCGGATTTGATTCGATATATTTTCTGCGATTATCTTCCAATTACAAGAACATCATCAACCAAATATACTCAAAATCTAATCTGATTGACCATATCCAGATGTGTTCTAAGTTGATCGCTATATTGGACTTTTCTTAGTTAACTATCACTAAGCAAGACATAAAATAGGTGACGTAGTGAACTAGTGATACACCATTGCCATAGTATTTTAAAACGCACTAATCTGACCTCCAAAGAAGCCTACTAATAAAGTCATAGAAAGACCCCACAATCCACCTCCCTCCTCCCTTCTAAAGTCACACCATGGACTCTTTCTTCGTCCAACTTGAATCACACGACACTAATAAAAACTCTTTGTCCATTGCTCATATATAATCATTTCACCGGATTTATATGCCCTCTTCTCTTTTATCCTCTTCCCAAACTAAATGCCGCAAACTCCTTAATGACTATCCCAACTATCATTTCCAGCCGTCCGATCATTCTCCATAATCATGAGAAAACTATCCTTACAATCACACTACTCTTGTTCTTACTCTTGGGCCAGCCCGCCCAAGCCCAGCCCAACCCGCCCGGGTCCGACGTAAGTCCTTACGCGGGCCAAAAATTCAGCCCATCAATGGGGGTGATCATCATAGTCCTCATAGCTGCTCTCTTCTTCATGGGGTTCTTCTCCATATATATTCGCCACTGCTCGGACGACACGTCCGCTAGAGGCGGCGGCGCAAGAAGCCGCCGCGTTCTAAACGGGTCAGTGGCCCGCTCGAGACGTACCCCACGCGGGCTTGACCAGGCAGTGATCGAGAGTTTCCCAACTTTCGACTATGGCTCGGTCAAGACCGCGAAGATAGGGAAAGGCGCGTTGGAGTGCGCGGTTTGCTTGACCGAGTTTGAGGACGATGACACGCTGCGGTTGATACCGAAATGTGATCATGTCTTTCATCCAGAGTGTATTGATACCTGGCTTACGGGGCATACTACATGCCCCGTATGTAGGGCTAACCTTACTGACCTTGGCGAGTGGAGTGTTCACTCGCCAGGGTTGGAAAACCAAGACGAAGTTGTCTTGGAGGTTAATGAAGAAAGTCATGATCAAGAAAACAACAATGTTCAAATTAATAATGCTAATGAGGAGAACGAGTCTATGGAGCAGCCACTACACGGTAGGATAAGGAGGAACCGTTCAATGATGAGGAATGTATCATTCGGACGGCCGAGATGGATGGCAAAGTTTACGAGGTCGTTCTCGACAGGCCATGTGGCGTTCAAGCAGTGGGAAAACACGGATAGGTTCACATTAAGGTTGCCGGTTGAGGTACGAAAGCAAGTGATGAGCGGGAAGTTGGAGAGGAGTAAAAGTTTGGTTGTACTTCCTAGAGAAACTAGCTCTAGGAGAGGATACCGTACTGGTTTCGAAGAAGGGACTAGTCGAGGCCGGTCAGGGAGTGTTCGGTCCGACCGTGCTGGACGGTCGGACCGCTGGATTTTCTCCCTGGCCCCGCCCTTTTTTTCTAGAGCTCCCTCCCTAAAATCTCCTAAGGTTGTGGCTGCTGCAACACTTGGTCGTGAAGGCTCATTTCGTAGTTGGGTTCGAGACGGCTCTGTGCGTGGGTCTGTTCGTGCTGAGCCGACTAGATTGCCAGTCTGAGCTCACCAATTTTGACTTGTAAATTATAAGTACACCTTTGATTTTTCTTCATTACTTTTTTCTTTGTTTGGTGGTGGGTAAGCTTTTCACCATAACGCATTGTACAATCCTACTAGGAATTAGGACAATTGACTAACTTGCATTTTCTTTGTTAGTAATAAACGTACGTGTATTGTACATGGGTGGTTGTAGATTGGGTGGATGATCGTTAAAACATAACAAAACCAAGTTCAACATAGAAAATTGTAAGAGGCGTTCTCGCTAGATATTCTGCTTATTTCAAATCTTATTTGTTAATGTCAAGTGTTTGTTTCAATACAGTATTAATGATTCCAGTGTCTCCCCTCTCTCATATTTTTACTAATAGCATAAACATATTCTTGATTACTTTTAGGATTCGATGGCATTTCATAGTGTTCTTGAAGTCAATTTTGATTGCACCGTAACATCATTGTTAGAAAAAAAATCACATATGACTGGTAGCATGTTCTAGACTTGCTTTGAATTGTTTGTGATGTGAAATACTAGCTCTTTATTTGTTGTTTGCCGTGTTTGTTGAGTTGATCATTCCTTATCATTGTCAATTTGTCATTTTCCACTGTCATTTAATGTTCAATTTACTTAGTTCTCTAGTTTTAGTTTTTTGATTTTTTGGGTACATAGACTTTTCTAAAGAAAAAAAAAAAAAAAGACTTTTCTAGTTTAGCATACAATAACATGTGTTTTGAACATTTCGCTACTAGAAGCTTTGCTGGTCAAACTTTTGATGGCATATATTTTTTTTTTTATCCAGAAGAAAGTGAAAGTTTGGTGGTCCAAGATTCAAAGTCCACCAATAATTTTCTAACTTCCCATTCTGATTCGTTGCTATAGCTAGACATTCTCACAAATCACAACCTTATCACTTATCAGCAGACCTACAAAGAGGCCCAAGATCAATTCAATTGAAAGGTCAAGTCCTATGGTATATTACAAGTTAACCCCTGATTTTTTTTTTTGTATTTCTAGTTAATCTGTCATGTTAATTCTTTAGACTCGGATTAATTGATCAAGTGGGTTGATTAAGCTTAAGTATTTCGAATTCATGCCACAAGAATGTAGGAGTGCGAAAGACATAGGAGTAGAAGTATTGTTGTCCTTGTCTACACGATTAGGTTTTAAATTACGATGAGTATCTCTTATGAGAGTATAGTGAAAACAAAACAATCGTTATGTTAGTGTTCTCAATTCTCACCTTTGATGATTTGCATAATTGAGTGAGATCTAACAAATAAACCAAAAATATGATATGTTTAAATTATGTTTTGTAAATAGAAATTCTTGATTTTAGGTTAACTAAGGTTGTCAATAGAATCATTTCCAAGCGCTTACGAACAACAAAGAGAACAAATGATGTTCTTTCAAAGTTTCAAACAAATTTAAAACATTACGATCTAGAAAGGAAAATAAACTTTTTTTTTTGAAGGTTTAGAAAGGAAAATAATTACGATTATTATTTGTTTGTGAATTTTGGTGTCATTGCTGATGTCAAGTAGCTCATTCAAAAAGTTGTTTGACAGTAATTTCCAACATGGTTTGTAATATGTCTACATCTGCCCGTTGTAGCTATCTTTGAATGTCAGAAAATTGTGATGACACTAATATTATATCCCCGAGTTTTAAGGGCCCAAAATCTGCAGCAACACAATAGATATGTAATCTAAGAGCAAAATAGGGCACCAATATCCGCTTCTAGAACAACCCATTCAAGATCATGCGACTTGAAGTAGGCCAGAAATAATTAAAACTTCTCCACTCAAATGGACATATTATTATATTAATAGATAGTCTGTATCACGGAATTTGAATACCATTGATACCCTTAAAAGTAGCCAAACAACTCATTTCTCTTTTTTTGATGGACATAGCACAAATGTTGTTCCAACTTTCTTAGTCAAATCAACGTTACTGAACAGTAGAATATAAGTTTGTTCTTTAGCATTAGACAAATTTAAATTATTTTAAATACAGTGAAAACTCTATAAATTAATACTGTCGGGACCGGTAAAATTTATTAATTTATACAGTTATTAAAATTAAAGAGTTTTTAGTGTATTCGGCAATTTTTTTTCTAAACCATTTGTTTTAATTTATATTTTAGAAATAATATGATAAGTTTATATAATTGAGANNTTGATTTATTTTCAATTATAATAATTTGAGGAATATATATTATTAGTCCCAAAGTCAAGAGCTCTAATTAAAGAAGATTTATCAATCACTCATACTAGCTTACTCTAAATCAGATATCATGATATCTTTCTGTTTCCAAAATTATAGACAATTAGAGATGAATTCCAACTAGATTTAAGCTTTAGAGGAAAATAGACTATTATATAATCATATTTCACTAAAATAGTACTTATTATTTTTTCAATTTTCTAATAAATATTAATTTATGATTTTCTTGTGACCAAAAATTATAAAAGGGTTTCCCAAAAAATTGTTATCTTATTATCTTATCGATTTTTACTATTTTTACAACTTGTCCAAGTCGCGACCAGACAAATTTTTATTTTAAAGAGTTTATTAATTTATCGAGTTTTAAATTAGAGAGTTTCTACTGTACAAAGCTTTATAATATCTATTTTGATTCAATTAAAACTCTTTCTTTCTTTGCCTTTTATTAGCTCAATATCTTCAAGAAACATATGTTATCTCACTTGGTTGGTAAGCTCTCTCAAAGATCACAGTTAAGATTAGTGTTTAAAACCTGTCAATATAAATTCTCGAATGATTTTCCCATATAAGGTTGAAATAACATATAATTTCAAGTTTAGGCTAGGTTTCAACTTATTTCCCTAAATGATGTCCATATAGGATTGGATAACTTAATTTAATTTATCTATTACGAAGTACTAAATAAATTTTGTAAAAAAAAAAAAATAGTTTGAGAAAATAAACAAATTTAATTATCTACCCTATTCCAATAAACTCTTCTCCCTCTCCTCTCTCCTCCTTCTCCTTCCATTCCATTGCTACAAGCTAGGTCTACAGCCCTGTTCTCTTCACCTGAAACTCGCAGAATTGCACTGAACTGAACTGGAAGGAACTGCAGGAAACTGGAAAGAACTGGAGAGAACTGGAAGGAACTGGAAGGAATTGGAGAAAACTGGAAGCAACTGAAAGGGACTGGAGAGAACTGGAAGCAACTGGAGAGAATTGGAAGGAATTGAAATGAGTTAAAAAAATAGAAGGGAGTAACTGTAAGGAACTGAAGAGAATTGGAAGCAACTGAAGAGAACTGGAAGCAACTGAAAGGAACTGGAGTGAATTGAAAGCAACTGGAAAGAACTGGAAGCAACTGGAAAGAACTGGAAGCTAGGAGCTGAAAGGAATTGGAAGAAACTGGAGAGAACTGAAAGGAACTGAAACTCACTGGAATTCATGTGAGGAGAACAGGGCTTACCTTTAACCAAACATCAAATTCCAACGCACTTACCATCAACCGCAAACGAGAAAAAACACAGCCTAACAAAGTTTCAAAATAAAGGATAATAAGAAGATTATTATCAAGTACTCCGTATTAAACAGACTACAACAACACGTACAAACCGGCCTATATTTGTGTACAATATACTAATTATTTCTTCTCCATCTAATGATCATCTTCCCAACTGATTGACATATCATTTATTCATATATTTGTTGGTGCATGCACATATCAACTCTAATTTGTTTTTCGATCACTTTTACCATTTAATCTGTTGCTTGGCAAATGGAGACGCACGTTTGGGCAACTTTTGTCAATATAGAGATGAAGTTTAGCAACCTCATTCAAGTACGCTTTTTTGTATATTTCATTATGTTCTTCTATCATTGTTAAAAGGCTCTGATGTAGTACCATGTTAACTACAGCCATAAACTATAATATTGACGGTCCTACTCCTACACTAACTCACCTGGGAGCAAAATATACTATACCAAATTCTAGGTAGAAACAAACAGCTCAGTCATGTTTTGCACTTTAGAGACACATGGCTTACAGCCTAATAGACTTGGCCGTTAGTAAAAGAGAGTTCGCGATGTAAACGATTGAGGAAAAGCCCATTTGTTAAGTCAAATGCTTCGCTTCAATCTTCTGAGGAAAAGCTAGAAATTTTGATCAATTCCATGTTGCAAATTTTCAAAGATGTTATGTACACAACACTACACATAACGAAAATATTGAATGAAGTGAAGAGGAGTCAAATGCTTCGCTTCAATCTTCTGAGGAAAAACTAGAAATTTTGATCAATTCCATGGTAAATTTTCAAAGATGTTATGTACACAACACTACACATAACGAAAATATTGAATGAAGTGAGGAGGTACAGGAATCAAATTGTGGTAATTTCTATAAGCCTTCAAAGCTCCAGCCTGTTCTGTGTCCTGCAGATTCTGCAATATGATTCGGGTATATTCGACATATACTATTATACATATAAGAAGTTTTAGACTTCAAAACAATGCTTGGTACATAACTAGTATGGTCTTCAAAACCATGCTTAGCACATAACTTATATGTTCTTCAGAATTTGAGTCAATTCGATGAATTCACCAACTGAAGGAGCTACGTTGCTGCCATCATCAAGCCCCTACGCGTCTGCTGAGCCATGTCGACGACAAACTCAGTGCTAGGAGAATCATTAGCCAAGAGATTAGCCCGGCAAAAGGGACACGTCGCATGGGAGCGAAGCCAAGTATCTACACAATCAGCGTGAAAAATGTGGCCGCACTTGGGCAACAAACGCAACAACTCGTCCTTTTCAAACACCCCTAGGCATACTACACACTCACCATTTGTCTTCATCTTCAAACCCGTATCCATGTCCGTGTCTGAATACGCAAACTTAGGGAAGGTCTTCAGGACCGAGGCCTCAAGGCCATGTCGTAGCTCCTTGCTGGAAGAAAATAGGAAGATGGCTGATGGTCCATAGTCTGAGCTGGATACGGAAATCCGGCAGTACCGAGTAATGATGGAGTAAATCCAGACAATTGAGAGCAAGGTCAACGCAATGTAGAAGGTAATGTACATGGTAAAGGCTGCGGTAGATGGTGTATCCATTTTGTATAATTTCTTTTGGCGTCCTCCGTTCTCTTATCGATCACTTCTTTTAATTAGTGATCAATGATGGTATACATCGTCATTGATGCAAGCTTTTCCTTAGAATAGTTCATCTCCATGATAATTGATAAGTTTATTTAACAGGTGAATTAATATAAACAAGAGGAGCTGAAAGCACTTAATCAATGTACCTAATTGCTGTTTATTAAAAGCAGTCATTGCAACAAGATAATTGTTTAGAAGCAAGTTGATTTTAAGAGCACGAAATAGATTGATCTTGTAGTTAATGGGCTAGACCTCGAAAGCTTTGCTATACAAATTACGGGCGTTGAACTCATGGTCGGTACCATTACGGCATACCCGTTCCTCTGCCTTGTCAAGCATAGCCTAAAAACTGGGGGATGCTAGAGATTCAACGGTTGGCCGGTTACCAAATTGTTAATCACTTATTCACATTGATTTTCCATAAACTCATTTATTTTCAAGGGTCCAAATTTTGAGTTCGTTTTATGTATAAGCACATATCAATTGATAAATCTTCTTTAAAGTTGGATGAGCTTGACCGATTAATGAACGAACCGAGCCCAAAAATATTAATTTTTGAATGTACCGAGTGGTCGCTTATTTCGTAGCTAGATTTAAAAATCGAATTCGAACTTGAACTCAATTTAGTTAAGTAAATATGAGAATGAACATGGTGATACTCAGATCATACTTGATTCATTACCCCCCTATACATGGTACAATTTAATCATACGTGACATAAATAATTTTCAAATTCAAGTAGTGTACGTGTGTCATCAACTGTTACTTCATGAATGGGTTTATAATACCATCTTGGTATAATTTGGGAGCTAATTTTCTCCGTTGATGAATGGGTTAGTTAGGTACCAAGTAAACTTCCGAAATCATGAAATGTCTAACATCTCATTCTCCTACCAAGATGGCAAAGTAGGAATACGTCTTCACAGTTCACAGCATCAGAGGTTTGGGCTAAGAATTCTGAATTGAACTTCCTTAATTATGCACTTTGACCAATTCTTCTTGTTAAAATATAGTAATGATGTAATTTAAGTATTAAACAACATATCCAATACAACCAATGATGTACAAGCCCACCATACTATGCCTAGACAATCATTTTCGATACCAGGTAATAAGACAAGCAAAAAACACTATGGTTGACCTATATAGTTTGTGCCAAATCAATGCCGCAAACCACTTGCTAGTTAATTAAGATGCACCATCTGCATTCTGCAACCTTCTATGCTCAACATCGATCACAACTTCCTGGGGGGTTGGCATCTCGGGGGAAGTATCATTAGCTAAGAGATTAGCCCGGCAAAACGGACACGTCGCATGGGATTGCAGCCAAATATCGACACAATCAACATGAAAAACATGGCCACACTTGGGCAGCAAACGTAGCATTTCCTTCTCCTCAAATACCCCTAAGCACACCACACACTCGCCCGTCATCTTCATACCCATATCAATATCCATATGGACCATATCCATACCTGTATAGGCAAATTTCGGGAAGCTCTGGATGGCTGATGCATCGAGCCCATTTGGCAGCTCTTCATTCGTCGAGAACAAGATGATGGTAGGCCCCACTGCCTGATTTTGGTTGGAGAAGGAAGCTCCGTGGCATCTGCAGATAATGGTGTAAAACCAAAGAAAGAACAAGAGGATCAGGACCATGTAGAAGGCCAGGTACATGGCTAAGGCTGCAGTATTTGATCCATCCATTTGGGTGAAATCTCGTTTGGTGTCCCTTCTCGGAAGGTCCTTATAAGGATATTAATATCACTTCATTGTTTTTATGCAGAACTGCATCCATCTCCAGACTCTTTCTTCAATATTTCTGGATGATTATATTTACTTCATTGTTTATGTTTGCGAAACATACTCAGTTATTGGTCAATGCAATGTTTTAAGTCATTTAATATTTGGTAAAAAAAAAATCCAGAAAAGGTAGGCTATAGTAGTGCAGAATGCAGACGACGTTACATATTTCTCTAGTTGAGACACTTTTGATCATGTCGCCAGTGAAAAATTATGAATAAATATGGTTAGTCAACAGAAGAAATACGGAGTACGTTACATATATATCTAGCTGAGTTAGAATTTTTGGGAAATTTTGGTCTGTATCCCTGTGATTTTACGTTTTCCAACTTGTGCCCAAATTTGAAAAAACATTCCATCACGTATCCTTAAGTTATTGACTGATTCCAAATTGTGACCAAAACCTTTAAAAACCTTAAATTTTTAGTTAAATCATAATAAATTAAATATCTTTGGTCTATACAAACAAACATTTCTACAAAGTATTAATTTTTTGAATTTTTTTCTTATTTTTTCTATTAAAAACTTAGAAAAATATTTATTTATTTTTTTTCTAGTTCAAACCTTCTAGTAACTAAATGTTAAGGATTTTACATTTTGAATAATATTTTTTTCATAAATGGCAAATGAATACTAAAGCTAAAAAAAATCTCTTTTTTTTTTTTTTTATAAATTTTCAATATGCTACCGTTGGATTAGTGTGCCATTTGAAAAAACACGTTAATTATAAAAACACATGAATTTTTCTATAAAATATAGATATTTTATAATGTAACACTGAAGATGAATATTTCAAAGCGGATGTCATCTATCAAGAATAGAGTAATCAATTTATTTAAGTTAAGAAAATGAGTTTTATTACTTTGAAAAAGCAATTTTCATAAGAAAATCAGTCGAGAAAAATTCATAAAGATAGAAAAGTTTAAAATCAATTGAAAACTAACATTTACATGAGATTTTGGCTATGGGGTGGAAAAAAACAATAACTCGGGGGTACGTACTGGAATGTCATTACAAGTTTGGGCACAAGTTGGAAAATGTAAAACCACAGGGATACAAACTAGAATTTCTCGAATTTTTTTTAGCCAATTAATGTGGCCACTGATTAATTATGACAAATGGCTAGTCAACTAAAGATATTGGCACCACCTGGTTTTTTTTTTTTTTTTTTGATGAAATTTATTATACTGAAGGCATGAAATTCCAAGAGTGTGTAAAACACACCGTATCAACACCTATGGAACTCAAGTTCCTTACACCCCAACACGCCTCATGATATGATATCATCACTCATAAATTACACCTAAAAGAGCATAAACACCAAGAAAAACCGCCATATCAAATCAACGCCACAGTAGGATATACTATAATGACACCCGAAACAAGACTATGAAGGAAAATGAGATAGCACCACCCGGTGACGCTTAAATTATATTGTGCTCCTCCTAGGCTATATTTGTAATTTTTTTCCCTTTTTCCATTTTGAGTTTTAGTTAATTTGTCGAGTTAATAAGAGGGTCTTATTAGAATATCAACAATCTTATATTTGAAAGACTTGATAAAATCCAAACTTTTTCATAAATAAGTTATACTTATCATCACAATATATTTCTTAAAGATCTTATGATCCCAACTCACACTACGTTTGTGTTATCATTCTGGTCCTTTTTGCGTGCCACGATGCTCGTCATTTTTGCATGCCAAGTTGTAGGTTGTGGATTATGCATAGACCATTGTACAGTATGATACCCAATTTACTATTTTGATTAATTTAGTGTCTTTAATATTTATATAACATGATAAATGAACATGAATCTCCTTCCACGTAAAAGGAAGTGATTTACATATGTTAAGATTAACTTAAGTCTAGCCCCTCTTTTGCACCAAAAAAATAAAAGATTAACTTAAGTCTTAAATGTCTAACATCTTTGCCGCCCCTACATTATTATATTGAGCAAAAAGAATGTACGCCGACTATCTATCTTATTTCGGCAAAGATTAAGGTTATAATAATTATGAATGTATACTATGATACTATAGATATTGGAAATCATTGCCACATTCCAATTGAATGAAAAATTAACGAAGGTTTAACATCTACCTAAATACTACTAGTAGGTATCCTAAATGGAGTTACTTATCACTGTCGTATACTTCAAATGGAACAACGGACAACTAATGTAAAAGTTCTCTATATATTGAGTACTAAAATTAAGAACTAGTTCCCTTCTATTTTTCCTGTTTTTATGTGATGTTTTGACTTTCTATTTCTTTCTTTTTTGTCCGAAAATTTCCACACTTGTTTTTCTGTTGCTATTTTTAGTCTTCATTATATTCTTTTCTCCCGCAGTCGGCAAATGCATATCTTCTGGGAACAGTAACATGCTTTTTTGTTTTAATTTAGAATTCTTAAGTTTCACGCACAAATCCAAAGCATCTCTTAATATATAGAATCGGAGAGAGTATTACTTTGGAGAACAGTACTGTACATGTGACTATATTTCCCTCTTCTCTTTCTTTGCTTAATTGCAAATCTCCGATTCTCCATCCAACATCTTGACAACTAGTTGAGCTGAAAGTGTGAGTAGAGCAAATAATGTCCTAACACCTAATTATGAATTTATCTATGGTGAATGCAGAATGCTGATGACACTGTAGGACAGTAAAGATAAAGACAACAAATTTTGCCATTTGACCAGACTTAACGCACACAAAAATTATTCAAGCAAGTAAACTTGAAACTAGTCATGCGACACTCAAATATACCCAAATAATTCATGTTAGTTACTTTGATTTTGAGAGTACAACAGGCATTACAAATTGTCTAGTCAATTGTTTTTGCAACATAGGCTTTTGATTATCTGATCAGTACTTCAGCACAATTTGGGAAAGATGATGACATTGACTAATTAACCATAAACGACATAAATTCTTAAACAAAGGCATGTCCAATGTACAAATATTGAGCAAGTTTCTAGCAGAAAGGGAGAGATCAGCTGTCCTGATCATATATTTTTAATAATCTTTTTTTCCTCCTACTCCTATGTCTGTACAATACTTGCTGAAAGAAGAAATCACAATCGGATCTTTTTTTCCTCCTACTTATATTAGCTATGTCTACATAATGAATGCCAGGTCAGCCAGGAGTAATGTAATCACCCCCCCCCCCTCCCTCAGTTGATATTGACCGGAACTTCAGCCAGGGCAGGCGCATCCCGGGGCGGATGATCCAGCAAGAGATTAGCTCGGCAGAACGGACACGTGGCACGGGACCGAAGCCAAGTATCGACGCAATCTGCATGGAACACGTGGCCACACTTAGGCAACAATCGCAACATCTCCTTCTCCTCAAACGCCCCTAAGCATACACTACACTCACCCGTCATGTTGACCTTCATATTTGGATTTTGGTCCGACCTACAATATGAAAACTTCGGAAAACTCTCGATGACCGGGGTCTCCAGGCCAAGTGGCAGCTCCTGATTGGTTGGTATTACGGCGTTTTGGGGTATGGCCGCCTGCGCACGGGCTAGAGGGTGCAATGTCAACACTACTTGTGGACGTGATGCGTAGTAGGTTTGGTAGCGCCGAAAGATGATGGAGATGACCCAAAGGCATATAAGGATGGAAAATATAATGTAGAAGGCACTGGTATTCATGCCGAAAACAGAAGAGCTACCCATTATTGTGAATGATATTGCGCTTGAATTCTGTCTTTTCTTTAATGCGTCAACTAATTATTATACATATATTGTTCTTTTATTATTATATTCGGTATGAACTGGCCAGAAAAGATCATATAATGCAGACGTCGATCATCCGATTACTACATGTATAATAATATACATGATGATGCTGTTTTCTTATAAGAAAAGTCATATTGGGAATAAAAATGGCTAGTAAGAAAACCAAAAGGCGTTAACGATATATTATACTTGTGGGGAACCATCAAACTTGTTGTGTTGAAAAAAAAATATTAATCTTCGATGTTTTGGCTTCACGGTTATGTGCTTTTGGCATAGCTAATTTGAAAAGAACAAATTTTTAAAAGAAACTGTTAATTTTAACTTAAAAGTAGATACGGAGTATAATTATAATTAATTTGAGTTAAAATTGCCATGACCACTTTAATACTAGCAATAATGATAGGTTGATAGGGCAAACTATTGGATGTCGACTCTAATAGGCCACCAAAAGACCAAAAAATATCGACCATGTTCTCTTTAGCTGAAACTCGCAGAACTGCACCGAATTGAATTGGAAGGAATTTGAGGAAATTAGAAGGAAGTGGAGAGGACTAGAAGGAACAGAAAGAAACTGTAAGGAAATAAAATGAGTTGAAAAAATGGAAGGAATTAACTAGAAGGAAATGATGGGAATGGAAAGGAACTGAAGGTCATGTGAGGAGAACACGACCTTCTTCCATTACCCCTTCAACTTATTTTCATAGACCAAATCATCACTTTAATAAGCAAAATCACAATATTATGTGAATAGTGCTAATCAGACCTATCGAACACTACTTTTTCCTTTAAGACTGTCTAATTCTAACATGAAATTAAACGGTTTTACACAAGACTTTTTATATGCTTTGGTATTCACATTTGTAATTGAATAGCTATAATTTTATGTAAGGTTTGATAAAGCTTCAACATCAAGGGTTGCAAGGTTTTATGTAAACTTTGTTTCAATAATTGAAATTTTATATGATTCAGTACTTCACGGATACAAACTGTTTATGAGTATTATTTGTTTGCCGAATGCTAAATGATACTTATACGTTTAGCTATAACTATAAGCAACGCTGATCGACGACCAGGCCGACGCATTCAGTAGTTGCCATTTTTTTTATTAGTATCGAAAAGTCAATCTATGTAAATTTGATACTTTAGCCAACATTGTATTCTCTGAAGCGTTTATGACCACAATCTACGACTCTACGAGTATCATGTTTGTGTTGGACGTGAAGATTGCGCAAGTGCGTCCATTGGATTGTGATCTGGCATATACCAGTAACAATGAATCATATTCATAATCAGATTTATCATATTTTACTTCGAGTAGATTATCAATCAGATCCAAAATCCGCGTCTAGTTCCTGCATCAGTATTCGAATTACTCCTACATGTACACAATTCCGGCCGCTTCCACTGAGTCTCCGAAATCTGATTTCAATTATCCATATCTGACTCACCAGTCGCAGGCCCGTTCCTGAGGTATTGGAGGCCCTAGTGCAAATAATGAATAAGGGGCCCCTAAAAATTTATGGTATGTATAAATAAAAAAAATAAACACAAAATTTTCTTAAAGTAAGCCCCTTTTTAGGATGGACCCTAGGCCACCACACCTCCTCGCCGGGGGTCAGGACCGGCCCTGACCAGTCGACACATATTTGATAAATGTGTCATTGTTGTTGTTGGTTTTTTTTTTTTTTATCTTTTTTGAAACAATAAATGTTAAGCAAGAGGAGATACAAGGATTCAAACTCATGACAACTCAAATAGATTATATATGTATTATATAGTTGTGATCGGCGTTGCATATCCCCTAGTATTGATTTGTGGTATTATAGTAGAACTCATTTACGCATTACTCCGTATTTCCTCTCACAATTTACAATATATATATTGTAGACTTTTGCATAGAATGAGGCTATGAAAAGGCACATTGGGTACACACGCTGAGGATGGAAGAAAAGATGGCCATTTTGTTTTTTATCTTCCCGGATAACAAGTTTTAGTTTAAAACGAACGCAAGTTCGTACGATCGAAGAAAGATAAAAAGCGTGAATTCGCCTATGTTCAATGCCTATCAAACCGAGTTGGTTATAGCATGACCTCTACCATATATAACAGATTTTTTTTTGTCTGAATTGTAAAATGTATCTATATATACTGCTGTTAGCACACATGATCAATACAACATTTCTATGGAACAATTACTTTCAAATGAGATGATCATACATTCAAAACTATACCATCTTATTGCTTTGCTTCATTGAGCAAGCCACAAATACAATCAAACAAATCAGCCCCTTGCGCAGTAGATTATTGGGCCCAAACAGGCAAGTTCATGTAAAATGTAGAACTTGCTTATAGCTAGAAAGCCTAAAAGATGATGAGGTTTCAGCCTCGTAACAAAAGCCTAGAGTAGTTCATTTTTACTCTCATCATAAATCTTATCTCTTCGCATATATGCCTTCGATGAACATGGAAATTGTCCAATTGTCCTATAAACAAGGGGCAAATGAAAAAAAAAGTAACAGAGAGTATTTATTCCTTTAATGTATATATAGTATACTCCTATGTACTAAGATTTAAGTATTATTTACACCAATCTTACTAACCCGGCAGGCAAAACCTTGAGAAGACCCAACCCGCATGGCTTCGGAACTAGGCTAGCCCGACAACAAGGACACGTAGCATGGGTCTTAAGCCATGAATCCACGCAATGAGAGTGGAACACGTGTCCACATTTTGGCATGCAACGCAGCGTTTCATCCTCCTTAAACACAGCCAAACATATCACACAGACCAACATTCCACGGCACATCTTCCTTCCATGCACTGCGTTGTACGTGAACTTTGGGAATGTCTCGATCACCGTTGGATCAACCCCACGTGGCCCACTGGAGAACGGATCCTCCATCACCGGGGGAACGCCAGTGTCGTCAACGCGCCCCTTGCGGCACCACCGAGTAAAGAGGAAGACTAGCAAGACGGCGACAAGCGAGACTATCATTGCGCACATAAGAGAAATTGTAATCCAGCATAAGACTTCAAAGGGTTCCATCTTATGTTAAAGAATTTTGTTGTGGTTGAGTGGTCTATTTATGTCTTGTATTGATATGATGATGAGATTAAGGGGCTAATTCTCTGATAATGGTTTTGTGTAGCTGTATATTAGTTTTCGTGTCGTAGTGTGGTAATGAAAAGATTTCTAGCTGAATCAGCTCTAGTGGTGAAAGTGACACATCCCACGAAATATGAGGGTTCAAAGCTACTCACTAGCTTGTTTGTAGTTTTGACGAATTATAATATGTCGGATCTTCCCTTTTTTTAGATTGAAACATATGTCAACTACAAATTTGAGTTTTCAACAACAAAAAAAATAAAAAAACGTCGCAACGCATACGTAGTATTATTTAGCGAGCAGTGGAGTGGTAATTTAGTGAGCTATGCCTATAAACATGTAATATCAGACAACTTTTAATCTTAGCTACTTTAATTTGTCCATCAAAAGTTGTTTTTTTTTTCTCTGTGTGCCGACAAAGTTTACCACTTAATATTAATTATTATTAATTTTTTCTATCGGATACTGTAAACAAATATAAGGGCAATATCAAAAACGTATGTTAATCATGAATAGCGAACAATTTTCTTTACTGTTTGGGAAAGTGATAGGAGACTTACAACGGGTTGACGTGCGTTTGTATAATGAGAATACCACAAATTTTGTGTGGATCGAGCACTTAATAGATTGGAATTATGATTGGATTTTGAGATCAATCGATCATAACTTAAAATTACCAACCCCTAGTTTTATACTCGTGTTCACACAATTTCTTTTAATATTCTATATTTCTATGTATTAAAAAATCTACTCTTACGATAATGTTCTCTACTTCATTTGCACTCTTCAGTTTATATTTACATGCATCACCAAAATTTGTGACATTATTGCACAATATTAATAGGATGAATTTGGGGTAGCTCCACGGTCCTTGTAGTTATTAGCAATTCGAATAAGACGAAATTGTATAGTAAAAATATAATATAATAATATGCATTAATATTTAATATCGTAGAGATCATAACGCATCTTCAGCATAAAGCTTTTTTAATTTTTTTTTCAAAATTATAAACCAGTTCAAAACGCAACATGATATTATTAAGTTATTATAATCATTATTAGAGCATGCTATCAATAGTGACTTTCACAAACTATTATCAAGATGAATACTAACAACAAATACATGATTAATAACTAATCCTACATATGTTTGATGTGAAGCCTAGACATATGACCTACTTCATATACTTGAATGTATATGTACTCTTTGAGTTTTTTTTTTGTTTACTTTAATAGTTTTTATGTATCATACAGTGAAATCTTGTATAGTCTTAATTAATAGGAGTATAGGTACATGCACAATTTACTATGTAAAGTAACCAAAAGTATTCAAAGCATATAAAAAATACCTAAAGTGAAATTTGGAATTATATACCCTCAAGTGTATTCAAGAGTTTGTCGCCTAGACATCTGTTAAACTTTGGTGATTATGACACAATCATGCGGCGTGTCATATATTTGGGACAATTAAATAATTAATATTGAAATCATGTTAAGGGATGAGCCTAAACATTAACATAATTCTAACTCTATGGTTCTGTTTATCTACCTAATCCTCCTAGCAAAAAAAAAAAAACATTAACATAATTAGAATGGTATAAGGAGGGCAAAGGTACTGACTATTTGCAAGAATATTTTACAACTGGTATGGCTTAATGATACCCGCTCGATTGGAAGTTGAAAGACACTAGTGAAGTACTGAAAACGCTTCACCACGGTCGGTCAGCTCTTTTAAAAAAAGCTACGCCTTGGGCAATAACAACAAGATGTAAATTAATATCCTAGAATGTTCGTCGTGCATATGCATGTGGTTAGAAGAGGCTCCAATTTCTCTCTCTCACTTATGTAGACGAGCAAATTTTTGTGCCAATAAGTTGTCTAATTTGGTTTGTCTTACACCTTTGTTGAACATGTTTTGGTAGCGCCTCTACATGGTTTCCGTGTTGTTTCGGCTCACTTGACTTCTGTACTCGTCAAAACATTTCTAATCTTTAAAGCGTAGCTCTGCTCTATTAAAAAAATGCAAACTACAGTGCTTTCTACAAGTTACAAGTTACAAGTTACAAGTTACAAGTTACAAGTTACATCGTATTTTCATCTGTCATGTACACATCTAGTTCCTAGCACCATGCTCCTAATTCACATTAGTCTCATTGCCTCGTTTCATCATTTGTATAGCACATCGCAGGCGAAATCGGTGTCATACTTAGAAAGATTCATTCCGATACGTATATATAATTGGACTATTTCCGCAAATATGAGCACAATGTAGTGCAGCTATGCAGGCGGGGTCGTGAAATGCAACTATGCAAGGTCTTGGTCTTTGAAATTACTAGCTACAAGAAGTCGACGAAAACAAAACTATAACTATCATTATAAGCAGCCGGAAGTTTAGTACAGACGCATATATGGAGCCATATTACATAACAAAATGTTCATGTATAGGAGGATGATTCAAAACGATATTTACATCGTTAAACGATTTGTGATCTCTTAACTTTTAAAATTTGCTATAGAGACTAACAAAGTAGAGCGAAAGAAATAGATCAAAGACCAATTAGCAGGTCTGAGGAAACTAGAAATTGGAGGACCGCAAGCAAAAACCTTATGGAGGGTGGCATATTTGCAAGCACACCTCAGTCCAAATATGTGGCGCACACTTTGGTGCTAGTCGCTTGTTGCGTTCATCTTTAAAGATTATCACCATAGATACCGAGTTCTTGAACAAATCTTTCCCGAGGGCAAAACAAACTTTGCATGGGCTATAATTTTCTCCATAATTTCTTGGGGTAACTTTGTCATAATCTTTTCTTCCAACACCTCTATTTCCACCACCACGTCCTTAGGCTTATCCTCAGACATGCAATCACTTATGATAGGCTTAGCCTGAGCCTCAAAATCAACCTCATTAATAGTCACGCTAGGTTCAATATTTGCCTCGACCTCAACCTCATAATTAGCCGCGTTACTAGGATCAACGTTTAGCTCGGCCTCAACCTCATTATTAATCGCGCTAGGCTTAGCTTCCACTTCAACCTCAACCTCAACCTCATTATGAAAGGCACTAGGCTTAGCCTCGGCCTTAACCTCATCCTCAATCTCGAGCTTGAGCTCGACCTCATTGATATCTGACTTAAAGTCGGTCCTTGTCTTACAATATGGACACAATGTGGAACAAGGGTCCACAAGGCACAAGGGGTGGAAGACATGACCGCACTTGGGGATCACACGCAGTGTTTTATCTTCATTCTTGAGCTCAATTAAACATCCAGCACACACTAAACTGCGCGTTTCGCCGAGGTCAAAGCCCTTTAAGGCCGAGTAGGGGAAGAAGACTAGGACCGAATCAGCAGCAGGTTTCGGGACGCTAACCCCTGCAACGCTGCTGTCTCCCAAGGAACTTCGGAAAAAGATTCTTCGAATTCCCGTTTGTCGACACCGCAACCTACGAATGCATACGCAAGCCAAATAGATTAGAAAGCAGAAGATGATCTCTAGGACAACCACTGCAATGGCATATGCCTTTGGGCTGCTTTTCATGTTTTGACAGGTTAAGAAAGGCAGCGAAGGGAGCTGAAGGGATCAAAGGAGGTATAAAGAACTTGATTTAATGTCGTGATGATATGTCTGACTTAGCTTTCAGATGATCGTGCAACGGAAATAGTCACTCTTACATACTCCGTAAACATTATCATTTAGATATAGAAATGTAAGATAGGTGTGTACTAAGTACTAACGTATAGATTTCGTTAAATGCAATGTTCCACATGGGCATAAGCATACATTATGGAGTTGACGGTTGACCGGTAAAATAACAGTACAAGAGTGCAATTTCGTTTCTGTTTTAGTGGGTAAAGATAAGAGCAGATTGGGACTTTTCAAGGGCTTTTAGTAATTAGATTAATCAAGTTAGGGATTTTATTCTTCCCATTTGAAGTTTCATATGAAGGTCCCCATAGCGACTTTTGATGATTTCTTGATTATTCAAGGTGATAAATCGTGACTAAATCTTTTCCTTTAGGTTCAAAAAAGCTCATCCTGCCTTTCAAACTTGTATAGGAATGTATATATAAAGTCAGTCTCATTACACTTAGCTTTTTCTTGACAATGAACCTATACGAGCATATATATATTGCATACATGGCAGATGCATAAACACGGTCTCTGTCATTTGCATCATCAACTCTATTTTCAAAACTAACTAATTTAACTCAGTGTTAATACTTTGTTTATATATATGAGACAAAAGACATACATACAATAATTATAAAATCTTAAAGAATATGTTTGTTTAAAGACAACTTAATTATACTACACACATTAATTTCTCTTATCTAAATTTTATGAATTATTACATTTTCTATTTGTTTTTTTTTGTAATCTCCATATGTGATAAACAAGTATAATTATCAAGAAAGAAAAATTATATTGCCGCAAGCTAAAATTATGCTTCAATACACCCTACGAACATGCTTGGTAAATTTCTGAACTTTTTTCCAAAAAATCAAAAATCGACCCAAAAAGACGGTTTCTGTGTACTATAATCCACGAAAAGAACCTCGGTTCGGCCCCGAAATAGAATCGGACGAAAATTGGCAGAGGTATCCTAGACACATATAATGGAGTACGGAACACCAAAATTTGAAAAAGTAGCCTAGGCACAACCCAAACAAACGGTTTTGTCCATTATGCAAATGCTCAAATCGAGCTAGCTCTAAATACACCGTAAAAAGAAAGAGGAATAACATTGCCACAAGCTACAATTACTCTCCAATGCAACCTACGAAAATCAAAAATTTGTAAAGTTTTTCAAGAAAATCAAAAATCGACCGAAAAAGACGGTTTTTCTGGGTTATAATGCACGAAAAAAACCTCGGTTCGGCCCCGAAATAGAATCAGACGAAAATTGGCAGAAGGCATCCTAGACACATATAATGGAGTATGGAACACGGAAATTTGAAAAAAGTAGCTTAGACACAAACCTAACCATCAGTTTTGTCCATTATGCAAATGCTCGAATCGAGCTAGCGCTAAACACACCTTAAAACTATCAAGAAAGAGGAATGATATTGCAACAAGCTACACTTATGCTCCAATACACCCTACGAATATGCTTGGTAAATTTCTGAACTTTATCCATAAAATCAAAAATCGACCCGAAAAGACGGTTTTTGTGGACTATAATCAACGAATAAACCTTGGTTCGGCCCCGAAATAGAATCGGAAGAAAATTGGCAGGAGGCATCGTAGAGACATATAATGGTGTATGGAACAAGAAAATTTGCTAAAAGTAGCCTAGGCACAGTCCAAACAATCGGTTTTGTCCATTATGCAAATGCTCGAATCGAGCTAACGCTAAACACACCTTAAAACTATCAAGATAGAGGAATGGTATTGCCACAAGCTACAATTATGCTCCAATACACCCTATGAACATGCTTGGTTAATTTCTGAAATTTTTCCAAAAAATCAAAAATCGACCCAAAAAGACGGTTTTTTGTGGACTATAATCCACTAAAAAACCCTCGGTTCGGCCTCAAAATAGAATCGGACGGAAATTTACAGAAGGCATCCTAGAAACATATAATGGAGTATGGAACACGAAAATTTGAAAAAAGTAGCCTATAGGCACAGCCCAAACCATCGGTTTTGTCCATTATGCAAATGCTCGAATCGAGCTAGCGCTAAACACATCTTAAAACTATCAAGATAGAGGAAT
>CAAKMY010088278.1:24883-45276 GCA_901111285.1 Corrigiola litoralis | reverse complement strand
TGGTTTTCAGAAACTGGATATTGGTTTTACGTTTTCTTTTTGTGTTGTCTTTGCAACTTTAACGGAAGATTGCAAATGTGTAAATTTTAACAGCTCGTTTTATATATTTAGGGAGGAATTGAGTCATTGAGTGGTATCTTATAGTATTTTTTAGATCTATGGACATTATATGAATATAATTTATTTTTATTAAAGTTACAAGAATTTGGAAAAAATGTAAATTCAAATCGACCTACCATTCTCTGTTTCTATATGGCACACTCTTGCAACAATGAACAAACATATTTCATATCCTCTTAATTTGATAATAAACAACACACTACCAAGTCCCAACTATTAAAAATATAAACAATATTGTCAAATATTAGGCCATATTCCAATTGAATCACCAAACATGGTAATAAAAAAAAAAAAGTAAAAACGACCCATAACCAACTATTACAAACATCAACAATATCATCGACTACTATGCCTAATAGATCTTAATCACCAAATACAAAGTTTATTAACTTGTATAAAAGCGAGGGCATCACTCTTCGAGAATTTCCTCGTATATCCCATTTGTCACCATTTGACCGAACCCCTCAACTACATGAGCCTATCATCTCACACTACATTAACACATTGCAAATGCAATATTTCTCTCATTTCATCCTTCACCATCACACGAGTTTTATTAGAATTTAGGTGGGAATATAGATGTGAGACTTCATTAATCCTTGTACGATATTGATATGGCTATGGAAACTAGTCAGGAGTTATTTAATGATACCATTAAGAAGTTTTCAGTTTCCCTTGTTTTGCGTTATTCGATTTCAATGTTAAACCAAGTCAAATTTAAGCATGCAAAACTAAATCATTATATTTTTTGAGCAACTATTGTCGATCAAAGTTGAATATGCCAACACCAATTAAGTTGAATGAATTCTAGTAAAAATAAAATTGAGAGAGTATCTGATAAACTTTACAGTTCTAGAAAATTGACATACTTATGATTCTAATATAGCTAATTTGTTGTTCTACAATGAGGTAATAAATTCATGTGGTAAAACCAGCTACGCATTGAAGAAGAGGTGTGAGCATGTCGCACAAAGCATTGCTTCTAAAAGAAAGGATAAGAGTCAAAATGTAACAAAAGGCATTAATCAATTACGTTACCTGTTTACGCAAAAGTTTAGGAGGATGGCGTGTGAACAACTGAACATGTAGTAGACAATCTACTTCCTGGGTCAAAAGAAAAATCTTTCAACGATAAAGCTAGCAAGATTGTACCTCATAGTTTTATTCATACGTGACGGGTAGCCCAGTCCAGTATGGCAGTATTTTTGGTTGATGAGCTTCGTTTATCCTCATTTCACATTGAACGTCAGTACGTCACTATCCAGAATAGTAAACTGTATGCCGTAGCTTCACAACAAAGAAAGTGCACTAAGGTCTGAGATATGATCGTACTTGAATGTCGACCGAGAGATAATGTAGTTTAATTAAAGTTTACATACTTGATTATTCAAAAAAAAAAAAAAAAATTACATACTTAATTAAAAATTAAGCATGTTTGATTTTTCTAAAAAATTCCCTCTATTTCAATCATTTTTCACAAAATTTTAAATTAATGATTTTGGAAAATGTGGAGAAATAAATATTTGGGTTCTTTATGATGCTAATAAAAATATCAGTTATCTTACTATGATCAACCTAAGATTTGTCAAAGTGGCAAAATCCATGAAGGTTGGTCCTTCAAGTAAAGAAAGATGTTGTGACGATTATTATGAAAATTGTGAGAGAGAAAAAAAAATTATGTTGGGAAGGATAAATGAACATTATTTAGATAAGATATCTATATATGGGATGGCGGAAATTCAGAGCTTGTCCGAAAATAGGCAGGTGATAAAGGGGGTAAGCATAAAATTTCACTGGGTTGATTGAGGTGGTGAAAACGGTGGAGGCAATAGGAGAGAGTTTAAACCTAAGATCAAGAGAAATCTAACCTCTCACCTTAATCAATTGAGCCCACACTGATGGACACACGGGTATATTTCCTGTGGTTCTCACATAAATAAATGACTAATATGACAAAGATATAAGGCCTCCAAGATTATTGGGCCTTAACTTCTAAACTAGCATTAGGCCTCATATTTCAGAATGGCTTTAGGCCTCCATAACTGTTGAGTCGGTACTGAGGCAGACTACGATAAAAGGTGTTTGGAGTAGACCGAATAAAGCCTTCATTGTCACATTTTTCAAATTGGAAAGGACAAAAGAAAAAAAGATATACAGAAAATCCCAAACATAGTACTTAACAAAGTAGTACTAGTACTCGTAGTCTGATGTAAACTAATTTCAAATTTAATTACTAGATTAGTGGATTTGCTAATCTCCACTTTACAAACATTACACAAGCAATGAGTCAAATACCCTTATAAATAAAACTATGGCATTGTCTTCTATCCGTAATTATTGTGAGGGATGTATTTGGCTCTTAAGTTCAAAGGTAGCATCTCAAGACAATTCACATTAAAAAAACCACATACGGAGTAGTTAAATGTAATGGGTGGTTAAGCTTTGTGGGACGAATTGCTAATTGGAAATGAAACCCAAAATCTCAGTTGCAGAACAAAAAATTGAATATTAGCTCAAGTGGAACGAACTTTTGAAAGTAGTATGGACTATGGAGGGAGAGTTGATGAACTCTGACCTGTTTTGGTCAGCGATACACAAAAAGCCCACCAGCGCAGAATATACCCACACACACAATACACCGATTGGCTAGTAGTCAAATACGAGTATTTAAAAAAAAAAACACAAATAAATTGACAAAAATGATCTGAATTATGGTTAGTTAAACAAAATAAACCAACAAATGCATATGACTAATCCCAATTTGAAATGTTATGACAATTATGTACCCGAAGCAACGACGTTAGTTAGTTTTTTCGTAAACTTTTTTGTCAATTATATTTTTACTTTTATGAACTCATTTAGATCAATTCTCTTTTTACTCGCTCCCAAATACCCCACCTCATCCACTGGCAGTCTGGCACAACTTAGTTCGACACCTTACGCAAAATATAAACCTACCAACGTAACCAAAAGTAATTGCCTCAAAACATTCACCCATCCCATGCACCCTAACCCCAAACCACTAGCAAAACTTCTAAAACCCTTAACCCACCTACTCGCCCAACATAAAACCATCACCAACTCCACTCATTTTCCATCAAACCATCCCTCACCCAAACCAGTACTATAAAACTAATTAACTTTACCTCGCCGCACCCTCGCGAAATGATCTCCCCACAACCATCACCTATAACAAGGTCCACATTAAACGCCAGCAAACACGGGCCTTGACTTTGAGGTCTAATGTGACGGGGATAAGTGAGTGATGGTTTCGGTGCAGATAAAAAGAAAATGAATCTAAATGAGAAAAAAAAACTCCGTATACATGTAATATATAGGTAAAAAAGTTAACCAAAACGATGTTCAAAGTAGAGATTATACCTTATTTCAAAAAAAAAAAAAAGAGTAGAGATTATCCATGTGTATTATTCCTTATTAAAATTGTTTATATTTGCCTGGTCATATTTGGGTTTATTAATCTTTGAAAAAACAATCACATAGCTATAGCTTGTGTATTTCAAAAGAAGAAAAGCTATAGCTTGTGGACTGTGGTGTGGTGTCACATTATTCTAAACTGTAGAGTAGTGTATAATATAGTGTAGGATCGGAGTGATGTAAAATCATACAGTATGCTAAAATAATTAAAATGGCAGAGACAAATATTCTCACTCACTGCGGCTTCTAATTAAATATTCTATCAGGAAAAAGGGATATTTATGTCTGTCTTTCTCTCTCATTTCTCTAACTCATCAGCACTAAAGCGAACAAACTCAGACATTCCTTTCTCTTCTTTTAAAACCACAGCTTCTAAAAAAGAGGCCAATTTTATCTGCTTTTTGGAAGTTTATAGTAGTTATACACTTTGATCTTTAGGGTCTTCAACTTCATCATCAATGGACACAGCTCAATGGCCACAGGTACAAAATAAGATAGTGCCTTTTCTTCCTTCTTTTGATCTCATCATCTTGCATGAGAAAATTCTTTTTCTGGGGCTTTGGCTTTATATGTAGAATTTTCTTAGAATTTCTTTTGGTTACTTTTTCTCCAAAAAGAGAAGAAAAAAGGTCATCTTGTATTTGTTTGAGAGAGGAGAAAAAGAAGAAGGTGAGGTGGGAAGAAAAGGATTAATTTGTTAGTATTATGTAAGAGCTGAGCTCCTTTTTCCTGCTGCTATAATCCTGAAGAAAAGTGTAAGAAAAAGAGGCAGTTAAACTTTGTTATCTACTTTGGTTTTGTTTTGTTATGTTTGTGCCTTTGGTGTTTAGTCACCTGTCTTCATCTTTTAATCTGCTCTTTGTTTTTTCCTTTGACTTGCTTTGTTGGATCTTGAAGCTGAATGGGTTTCTCTCTTTTGCTTTATTCAAAGCTTTCTGTCCATTTTCATCTCACCTTTTTTGGTTTTCTTGTCACCCTTTTTTGTGTTTATAGGAGATTGTTATGAAGCCAAGGGAAGAGATGATCTCAAAAACATGTTCCTCATCTGTGACTGCAGCAACTTCATGCTCCAACATAATTTCAAGCACCACCAACAATGACAATAATAATAAACCTCCTTCAACTTCTCTAGAGAGGAAAGTAAGGCCTCAAAAGGACCAAGCTGTGAATTGTCCAAGGTGCAATTCAACCAATACCAAGTTTTGCTACTACAACAACTACAGCCTCACTCAACCAAGGTTCTTTTGCAAGACATGTAGGAGGTATTGGACTGAAGGTGGATCTTTGAGGAACATCCCAGTTGGTGGTGGTTCAAGGAAGAACAAGAGATCATCATCATCATCATCATCATCACCTTGTTCAGCTACAAAGAAGCTTTCATCTCATGACTTGGTTGCAGCAACACAAGCTCATCTCAACACAAACCCTAAGATCCATAATAATCAAGGGCAAGATCTCAACTTGGGTTTCCCTCCAACTCACCATCAAGAATTCACAAGTCTGTCTGAATACATGCAGTTGCCTACTATAGAGACCAACCCAAAAGGCCAACTCCCAAACTCTACTGCATCTCCTGGTACTAGTGCTGCCACCACTACTAGTGCTAATCGTCAGCATCACCTTTCAGCGTTGGAGCTACTCAATGGGTTGACATCTTCAAGGGGACTAACTCCATTCATGCCGATGGCGGTACCGGATCACAATGATGTCTATTCATCTGGATATCCTAGCTTGCATGATTTCAAGCCAACCTTGAATTTCTCTCTTGATGGTCTGGGAAATGGGTATGGCAGTCTGCAAGGAGGTGTGCAACAAGCAGAAACAAATAATAATGGGAGGCTTTTGTTTCCTTTTGAAGACTTGAAGCAAACCACAAGTGGCGAGAATAACAACAGTAGTACTAATCATGAACAAAGTAGAGATCAAGGAGACGCAGCCAATGGGTATTGGAGTGGTATGCTGGGTGCTGGAGGATCTTGGTAATGAAGGCTTGCACAAAGAAAATATGGTGTCTTTTTTTCTTTTCTCCTTCTACTCTTGTTTATTTCTTGATTCTGATATCTTTTGTTTTCTTTTTTCTAAATTTCTTATGATGGGTGATGACTTATTTTAGTTTTTAATTAAATCTAACAGATAGGATACTTGGGTGGTTCTTTATTCTTCAGCTTCATTCTCCTCCTCTCAAATTATCATATTTCATCATGTCTTTAATCTTTGTGATAGTTTCAAGCTTGTTTTAGGTTAATTAGCTTGAGCTCAGGGTGTGTCTAATATTGATACTGTAGCACATTTTGCACAAGTAGAACTGATTATTGATCGAGGGATAGAAGAAAAGATTTAAGGAGAAATGGCAAATGCAATCATTTTTTTGAAGAGCTTGAAATAATATTCAGGCTTTGCTATAATACTGTACTGTTTGTCTTCTATCACAAGAAGAATTTTCCCAGTTAGGAAACCCTGCTGTTATCACCAGAGTCCAGTGTCATATGTTGGTTTTGCTATAGGAAGAAGAATTATGTGCTGTATTATAATGTGGTAGTTTTGTAATGATCTAGTTAGATGATGGGTTTATGGATGTTAGTGAAAAGAAAATTGTGCTTGGTCTCACTAATGAATAGCTTAAGCATTTTAATTAGATCAATCAGTGATGCTATCATTCTCCAAATAAGCATGTACAGATCTCCAGAATGATGTGAGAAAAGTGGAGGTCATGTGTGTTCAACAATATCATTGCTTCTCTCTCCGCTGTCATGAACTCTTGCTAGCAGGCTTAAGGGCATTGAGGTCCCATTAGGTCAGAGACATGAGATTCTTGAAGCCATTAAAGCAATACCCATGATAGAGATAGGAGCTTAAATTTGGGAAAATTAAAGGGTAAACACCCTGGTATGATTTCTCATGTTTTCACATGGGCTTTCCAATAAAGTGTGTGTCTTTGAGGACAGCTCTTCTCTCATTCAGTCATTCATTCAAGTGGTGAGAAGTATTAGTGTTATTTCAGTAGTATAGGAGTATTTAATTACATAGAACCACCACTACTAGTGCTATTTCTTGTACGTGTACCTGTCTCGGAACCAATTGTTGCTTCACCTACTACTGATTATCCAAACAGTGCTACTTTTGCCCTCTTCCTACCACTACTACTACTGTTCCCATTGAGTGTGGATCACCATTATCTTCATCTCTATGTACTATATCGCTTTACTCTATTTGAGAGATTGTGAGTAAGATCTGACAAAGACCTTCCTATATTCTAGTCCAACGGGTGGAGAAGGTGGAACCCACAAACATTCTCCTTGGCGACTGTGCTGAAAGGAATAATCTTTGCCCACTTAAATATGGATTCATCTAGATCTAGACGCTAGCTATTCTCCATTAGATAACTGTACTGTATTATTATACTGTAAGATCCTCGGCTAAAAATTCGTCATGGTAGGAGTATTCATTTTTAAGCTCAGAAAACGATTATTTATTTTCAGGTGTTAATAAAGAACGTTTACTGTAACTCAATTTGCAACTACGTACGTATAGCTCTAAGTTAAAATTAAATAGTTTCTTTGATAATTTGTGCTATACCAAATACTTGAGTCCATGCAAAATACTGTACTCCGTATGTTGTAGTGCATCAGTATAGTGTAGTGAGATTTAAATACTCCATACGGAGTATTATATTTCAAGACCACTGTATATACTGTACTGCGAAGCTCTGTGCTTCTTTGCTGTAAGCCACCTCTCCATGATGTGCGCGTAATAACTGGAAATTGTTGAGACTAATTGGAGAGGAATGCAAGATGCACTTGGCTTCATCATAACTTGGTTTCTTTACCTTGTATCGTACTCTAAGGGTGGTCTTGTCATTTCCACTGCCATCACTCATCAGAGCCACCAGACAACCAAGACTTAGAAAGTTCTGTTTCTGGTAGTAGGACAGCTCCACCATGCATCGTACTTGGCGTTATCATCCGACCTACACATAAATATTTTCCAAATTGAGCTAGCTTATGTACGTGCGTTGTGTGTTTTTCTACTAAAACAACGGGTAGAAATAAATACTAGTACTGCTCCAGCTACCTAGTTGTTAAAGTTTCTGGGAGTTGGTAGGTGTCTTATAAGTACAAGTGTACAACACCTGAATTCAATATGTACCGCTTAAACAAATAGAAACAAATTTAGGTGGAGAAATAAAAATTGTGTTATAAGATTGATGTGAAATATTGGTAAGTGATCGACTTTTGTAGAGCGTGGTGGATTACTGTTTCTTGTTTTGAATATACAATGACAAATTATGCCCTGGATAGTATTTCTTGTTAAGACAGCACCAGTTGGCAATTAAATGGCCCGTGTTTGATACTACTATTAGCTTATGTTAAAACACTACAGTAACCTAAGTGTATGTGTTGGGCAAAACTACGATTTGGAGTTTTGAAGATTAGTGCGTGTTCCAAGCTTAGACCTCAGTGTCTTTATCTCATTTTAAGACTCGGGTTTGGCCTTGTCTTGTCATCTTTACATTACTCACATGCCGGCCAATGGCAATGTAAATCAAAAGTTGTGAGAATAACAAGTTTTGAACTCAACAATGGAACTAAACTATGTGAAACTGAATGAATAAAAGCAAAGTTGTTTTTGTTTTTGTGAGGTTAAGTTTGTACTCGGTATCTAATTTGAATTAAACTATGTTGAGCAAACTCAACTTGAATTAATCAAAAATGATTTCATGAAATAAGAAAATAAAACATAAGCAAGCCTAGCCACTCTACACATGTCTGGATTCCTCAAATTGAAGAAGCATTCATTAATTTGTATCAGCTGGGAGAGGAGGCCAACTCCAAAAGGATATAAAAAGGGAATCTATTGTAAGTGGTCAACTATAATTCAGCCATGCGTATGGGTATGGGCGCGCGTATGGCTTTAGCTTGAGTCTTCATTTCAGTGAATGAATGTAATAAATGTGTCGTTGAAAAAGACTATATATAAGCGTACTACTCCTTTCGGCTTGTGCCATTAGTTTCCACTTTCCGCGCATAGATTTCGTAGTAGTATACTCTTTGGTCAGCGATTTTGGATTCCTCCTGCTTTCTATCTTATGTTGATGCTTACAGTCAGCTATGCTCAAAGCGGGACAAGTTCATAGCCATTTGTGGAGAATTCCTTGGAAGTCTTGTCAAATTTGGAACACAAAACTGTAAGCTACCACAATTCAGGTCCCCCCACTACTGCCTCCTGCACAATCTTATATCTGTTGTAGCAGGAGGATTTTGCACTATATCCTTTGTTGATAATGGACATTGTAAATTATTTTTTTGGCCACTAAAACTACAAATATATTAATATGTAAGGCATTCCAAGTAGTGAAAGATGTAGTTAGTAGCGTTAGGCTATTCCCATTTTTCTTGAAATTGGTAGAAACTGATAGAAAATACTACGTACTCCGTAGTTGGTAGAAAAGGAGAAAAATCGTAAAAAGGTATATAAATGGTGAAAACGTACGATGACGCTGCCCCATTCTTTACATCTAGGATCCAGCCCTGATTCCATGTCTACTTCTAATGGAAGATCAAGAATCAATTCCGAGCAACTGACCAAACTTTTTCTTCTTGTAATTGACTAAGTTGTTCGATTTTGTTCCAAAGTTTATCTTGTCAATGTGCCATCTATCCAAAATGCAAAAAGCCGTGGACTCGGTAGGTTTTTTAGTCGACCTCACAAGATTGTAAAGTGATTCATACGAGCCCTACATTTCTTTGGCTAGTGGAGATGGGGGTCACTAATCAGTTTGGATCTTTAGATATAAAGCACATTTCATTGTAGGCTTTTGCTTCTAGCATAGGCCTAGGTTGGGCGTTCTACTAGTTGTCTGAAGAGTGACTCCTTACCTCAAGAAATTTGGCTTGAGAGAGTAATTAAAGTGGGGATGATGTGTCAAAATTTTCCAATTCCGGATAAATACCAACAGTGAGGATGTATGCGTATGGAAAGTTGGAAACCTTACATGATAAGTAAACCTTCTGTATTGTTAACATATGATCGAATTCGAAGTGGAGTATATCATTTAGAACGATAAGCTAACAGATGCTCAAAGGTTGAGTAAGTACAAGCCATTCTTACTAGGGCAAACATTATCTTGATTTTACTTAGCTGCATCAGTAAGCAAACACGACACAGGATAAATGTTCCCACTAGTGTTCAATGAACATCAAAGCCAAATTTGCCATGACATCTCCGGATTTGACAAATCATATGACATTACCTTCGAAGGAATATTTATCAGTATAATAATGTGTACTGCGAAAACTGTTTGTTCCTCACCCAAGGCAACAAAGCCATTTAACTATGTGAGCTGATTTTGGATAAATATAACGGTGCATCAATCTGAAAGACAAGTTACAAAACCGTACATACCGGTTTTCACTGCACAATGTTTTCTCCAGGTTGACAAATGTTGCCCAAACAAAACAAAAAGCACAAATTATTGAAGAAGACCATTTTTTTTATCTTAAAATAGGCCTATTTACAAATTAAATTAAAGATGGCCGCTTTTTTATTTAAAATATAGTAGCACAAGTTACCGCCTTAAAACGATCTAATTTTAACTTGAAATTCAACATTCTCATATAAGATTTTCAGAAAAAAGAAAAAAAAAATTAAGAAGAAAATATATGAGAGGAGAGGGGGCCTAGGGTCTGGGAGGGAGGACAATTAAACGTTTACACACATTCTTGAGCTATATGTAACTTGGAAGCGGATGACCCAAAAGAGAAAATAAGTGCAAGCCCGCATGAGGGAATTGGTGATATGCCTAAATTCTGTAGCATGTTTACTATGTTAGCCAACTCTGGCCTCTGGGTATTGGCAGAGATGCACCACTAAGTTGTTGCATTCAGCTCATCAGCTGTACATTAAAACCCATAAATTCTGTTTTGTTATTTAGATAACGCAATTATGCAGTGGACATGTAGCTCAGGAACCAACAGAAACTGCTTTGCAGTATGACTGACTCTGGCAAAATTTCAATTTCCGCTACAAGAAACATCATCAATATATGCAAAATGATCATGAATCTAACAATTGCTGTAATAAGAATTTGGAAGTTTGTTTAACTGGAAATTTATAAGTATTAGCCATTGATCCCGAAAATGCGAACCCTATGCATGTTTGGAAACTTCGCAACGACTAAGATGAAAACAGCAAGGGTGTTCACGAACAGCATTGGGTTCTGATAGTTAGTTGTATGTGTGGCAATTAGGTACCTGCCAATAGACATCCAGTATCAGAATATCCTCCAAAAATCATCCGCAAAGGGTACGCAAAAAATTACTACTGACCATGTCAATAGTACTACCACTTTTTTCAGCAAGATCGAGAATACAACAACACAAGTACTAACAATAAAAACTCTTCCCCTCACCATCAGGGAGACAGAAAAGGCGTCTTTTGTCCAGAACAGTACAAACTAGCATGCTGAAGTAACTTGAAACTATTGACATAACAGGATTAACAAATCTAAGCATGCATTTGCCTTGCACTAATCCAAACCATCACAGTCAGAAAGCAGCTAATTGAACACCTTAACTGTATAAGAAGTTAACTACTTAGAGGAGAGGAAATAGTGCAGTATACTAGGTACAGCCAAGGCGTTCAAAGCCCTCTAGTTAAACACAAGTAATACCTTCAAGGGGGTACAGATAATCGCCAGTTTCTACGCACTCAAAGAAACCTTAGTCCTTGCTCATCCTCCTCCGACTGAATTCTTGATTACAGATACACACACACACAATGATCTATGAATGACCTAGAAGTAGGATCATAAGAAACATCATCCTCCCCCATTTGGAATTAGTGCACAAGGAATATTGGTCACAACTTACGAGGCTAAATCATGAGCCGGCTAAGAGGAGGCACTCAAAATCACCAAAGTCGGGCAATTGTTAATTTTTAAAGCACAACTTGCCACATTGTTTATAGGGTCAGGAGCAGGGTGCTAGTTTCAACCAAAGGCATACACTAACGAAAAAAGTAACAAAAAAGTGATATGAGCTTCTTTCCAACCCACTGTGTTAACACATTTTTCCTTACATTAGTAAGATGGAAGATTCGGTATGTGGTCAGCTACTCAAGTTATAAAAGAACAACAAAGCCCTTTGTGTATAGTCATTTCCTCATGATCCATATGTTTAAAAAATCATACTTGGTTTGGGAAATAATGCAGATACTTACAATACCACAGGAACAACAGTAAAAAATTTCCTGTTAGGGGTAAGCTGCTGGCCATTTTCAAGCTGCTCCCACCAAGTCAACCCATTGTAAATTCCCTGGTCCTCAGCAAATGGCGTGCCTTTCTTCCAATGAAAGAAGTGATATGTGACCTGAGTGCAAGAGACAATCACAAATTCAGAATGCATTACTTAAAATCCATCAGGTGACAAGCAGAAACAATAGCGATAAAATACATTAAACAATGGTGCTAGAGAGAGGGGAAAACATATTGATACAAAATAGCAGTCACCAGTCCTTGGCCTAGCTTAGGAATCAGTTTTTCAGTGTGCTAACAGTTACTTGCGGTGGGTTCGCAAACAAGCTTTTGGCTAGAGGTTTGGTCACAGTGGCCAGTACGTCCGCCAACTTTTTGTGTTAAACTTCTAGCTTTTTCACTCTTAGACAGCTAGCAAACCACAGTTCTTTTTTCAAAACCAAAACCTCACCACTTTTCGTGATACAATCAGTTGGTCAAATAAGCTACTACAGTACGCTAGCAGCTGGCCAAACGAAAGATTAATAATTCAGCATTACTGGAAAATAGAAACTAAGTAAACTATCTTCTACTTCAGCAGGAGAAAAAAAAAACTAAAAAGAGAACATTGGTCCCAATGCGTTGAATGAAATCTTAGATGCAATGATTATGTCAGCAATCTCTCGTGAGCCTAAAAGGCTAAGAAAATATCAAGGGGCAGAGCTGAGAAAAAAGAATGTGTGCAACTAAGTTTCTCAACCAAGTTTTGCAAGCAAATAGGACTACGGGACAAGATCCAGAATGTAAGACAGGTATGCAGTAACCTAAATCGATAGTTTGAATGAACATCTCAATTGATACCAAAAAATCAAAAAAAGTATGAGCACAGCTGCACAGGTGATCGAGTTCCACACAGAATAATAGGCTGCCTCTCTAGACAGAAGCAGAACACACAGACTTCTTATTAAAAAGAGAATAAAATGAAAAGGAATTGAATGAATAAAAAAGAAAAAAAGGTAGAATACCAGGAAATGAGAGAGGTGGAGGAGGGTCCAGGCGAGGGCGGGGGAGCAGGAGGAGAGAGAGAGGAGGAGGAGCCAGACGAAGAGGAGGATGATGACGTAAGTGATCCACACCCCGGGATACGTCACCCACTCTGTGTTCTTGTTCACATCCTTGGACGCCTCTCTTCTCACGTGGTAGTAGTACATCATCTTCTTCTTCTCCATATCAAATAGTAGTATTGATGATGATGATGATGATGATGATGATGGTGCTGATTTAAGGTTGCCGCTATTTTTATTAGTTGAGACTTGAGAGGGGGATGTAGATATTCGCGGAACACAATTTCCTACCGGCTTTGTTTCTTTCTTTTCTTTTCTTTTCTTTTCTTTCTTCATGTTTGCTTTAAAAGGGCCCGACTCTCTTCTTTGACTTTTTACTTTTTTTCTTTTTCTAACTCTATTTCACAAACATTGTTTTTTAACAAAGACAACTTATGATTTGGAACTTATTGTTAACTTTTCAACTCTTTCTAGTGAAAATTTTAAAAATTAATCTCGATAATTTACATTGTTTAATTTATTGGTTATGAAATAGTAATAGTCAATCAATCTTTTACAAGTCTCTGTGTTAAATAATTCATTTTTGTATAACTATTTCACAAAAGTCTTGTATATTGATATAATTTTTGTATAACTATTTTTGGGGTTTTTTTATTAATGATTATCTGCATCGTCTCTCACTTGACCTAACACATTATATTAGACCATCTAATTTTAATTTAAACAAAATTTACAATATGGGTTTTTTTCGTGCGAGATTAATGAAAATAACTACTTCAACTCAATTTTTGACTAGGTTTAATTTAATTCTAAAACTTATGCAATTTTTACTTTTTATTTTTTTGTTTTTGGTTCAAGTCTATATATAGTTTAGCCATATGCTATTCCATTGCTAACAACCATGTTTCCGTGTTTTCCTTGTTGGGTAGATGGACATAAGAGATATTAATGTTTTATGGTTTGTTAGCTATCTACTTTAGTATGTCGGTAAATATGATAATAATCAAAAGTTTAGTCTTCTTCATGACATAATTAATAGTATAATGTAAATTATATTAGACATAGTTTATCATATGTTTCACTTGCTCTTGTGTTTCTTATGCGCAAGTTTGGGGCTCAATGAGCTTGAGATCATGCTTACAACAAACAGCCTTGTTTCTGAGTCTGATGTTTTTCACTTTGAAACAAAATTTACAAGAGGCACTTAGAAGAACAAAACAAAACAATGCCACTCGGTTAGTATGTAATAAGCTTGTCTGTTCATCATTATTAGCATTCACTACCATTTCAACAAGTACACTGATAGTTGATAACTCTTCACTGGAATCCCTTCTTTATGACACAGCGTATAAGTGGTTCGCTAACATGAATTTGAGTACATCACAATTCACAACCCTCTCGTTTGCTAGAAGAGACAGTTGTTTCACTTCTGGAAACAACAGGGACTCCGTTAAAAAGACACCTAGATAGTAAGACATTGAGCTCATATTGCACTGGGACTCATAAGTCGCAACATCGTTATCTTTCTCATTCAGCAAAGGTCCAGCAGCTGATATACATAGAGCGCGCAATCATAAAACAAGCGCTATGAACTTGCAAGCCAGCTAAACCTCTCCGGTGTCATAGTTGAAGCAACCAGAGTAAGGCAGCATTTGAATTAGATTACAGCACCAAGCTTATTGTTGTACCAATTTCAATGATGCTTGGAATCAGATTAAACAACAAAAAATTAATAAACTTACAATGATCCTCTTTGCCAAACTTGAGCCAAATTGGGAAACTCAGGCAGATAAATCGGAGCTGATTGAGCCATTGCTTACTCTTTCCAGCCCCTCTACCAATCTTCTCCTGGATGACTTGGTTCTATAACACCATATCTCGAAAGCCTCAGTTAAGTCTGGATACCCTAGGGGTTGAGATTCCATCCAACTAGCCAATATATCAGCCTGATCATTTGATGGCAAAGTTACTATCAAAGAGACAATGGCTCCTTGGATGGTCTGGCATAAGTCTTCATCCATCCGGTAAGGAAAGCCTGTTTCGTCAACACCCACAGCATCAAGAACAGGCTTCATTTTTTGGATAAAAGGTAGCCATGTCTTCAGCAATTGCACCCTGCAAGCAGCAGACGAAATCACACTGCCATATCCCACAGCATCCAACACCTTTGCAGTAATCTCTATAAGTTTAAACTTCAACCTCCACATAACAGACTCAAAATTTTGGTGTTCAACCACCCTCAAAACACTGTCAGATATCTCAACCCAATTTGCAACAAACTCTCTCATTAGATTCATCCTCGGAAGTACGTTAGACAACCAATCAAGACCTGTTAGATTATGTAATATATTATTTTCAGATACTTCCAAGGTAAGGTCATTCTGTGAAAAAAGCGAAGATAACTCCTCTTGGAACATGGAAAACATCTGAGAAAGACCCTTTCTTATCTCAGCTTTTACTTCGTCATCAGCCGTTACCAGCGGCATTTCTTCATCTTCCCCTAGCATGTACTCTATCTGCTCCTGAGCAGAAGTCCTAATCTCATCTCCAAATGGAGGACAAGGTGCAGAAATCGACATTGCATACCGGACTGCAGCAAGAAACACATTCTTGGTAGAATTTGGATCAAGAGGTTTGACCCGTGCTAGAATAGGCATGGCTACATCGCCAAGTTTCGGCACTACTCGTAATATCTCCTCCTCCTCCTTGTCCTCCCAAGGAACAGCTTCTAAGTAATCAACACAGCTCTTCACTATTTCATCACACTGCAGAGCAACCGCAACCTGGAGAACACCAAGAGCAGAATTCACACTCTTCCAACAATCAACAAGCAAACCAGCCGGAATATGAAGGTGGTTCAATAAATTAACATAATGAGCACACTCAACGACCGAGCAGTGAATATCAATGCAAGAACTGGAATTAGGAGGCAAAAGCTTATCTGAAAAGAACTTGCTCTTAGCTCTAAGGATTGAAGAGTTCAAATATAGCAGTTTATGAATTTCCTCAGTGCTTCTCAAGCAAACTGTTATGTCTTGGATATTATTGTATTCTTCAGGCTTAAAACTGTTAGTTACTCCAGCTTCATCCATACGTAACAGAATATTTTCCAAATGATCATACTTGTGTTCATCAGCTCAAGAAGTGAGTACCTAATTCAGTTCAAAATTGAAGGACCATGAATAAATGTCAATCATACATATTCGACGATGAATATTAGAACGACAACACTGATCAAACAATCACATACAAAATAAACTATATTTTTTCCCCTTTCATCCTTGGTCCAACTAATTTTTTGTCTAAATTACCCTCCCTTTTTCAACGGAAAATCACGTCTAGGTCCTATGACTGTCAAATAAGCGAAAAAGAGGAGGTGACATGATAATTTGCTCATTCGATTCTTTTTAACCCCATGTGTATATGTTGTACCATATACATGTGTACATGGTCTAAGCATTGGTCAATAGTACCCCAATCAATGCGATCATTATTTAGTGTCCTCAGACATATACCCAAGTAACACTTCTGTAATCGAAAGAGCAAAACAAGGAAGTCTTGGCCTATAGGTAAGGATTGAGGTAATGCGAATGTGGGTTCGAGACTCCCTTCCCTTGTAATCATGTAGTGGCCTATGTGACTCGTATGGACAAAAAAAAAAAATCGAATGCTTATTTAACATGAAAAGGATAAATTAATAAAACATTGTTTTAGTAAAGAGGTATACGATGAAAGCATTTATTAGATAAAGGGAGTGAGAAAGATGTACCGGAGAGTCGGCAGAGAGATGATCGGAAGGAGCTAGGGTTCAGAGTCCATTCCGTTGGGGAGATTGGGGATCGAGGATCCACTAGCTAGCTAGCCTGTGAGCTGTGACTGCCAACTTCATTCTTTTTATGTCTGTCTATCGGGAAATGATTTTTACACTCCTCATGTTGATTTTTACACTCCCCATGTGAGAGGGATAAAATATTGCATAAAAGTATGTGCTCTCACATGAGAGATGTTAGTGGGAGTGTCAAAATAACATTTGGGAGTGTAAAAATCACTTCCCCTGTCTATCGTATGTGCCTTTTGTTTTCGATGGCACTTGTCACTCATCAGTCGTCACTTCATCACTTACCATTTACGGACTACCACTTGCCACTAGAGTTTCAAGATTTTATTGAAATTTTTGGAAACGCTAGAATTTCTAGATAATTTCGGAAATGTCGAAAAAAATTGTCTTCTGTAAATGATGTTTAATATATTTTACAAAACTTTTCAACAATTTATAACAATGTTTCAAATATCTCGTATACTAGACATGGCTTAAAAATAGCTTCCAACAGTCAATCACCTCTGTCAATCATGTTGTAATGACAAAATTGTCAATGAGTTCCAATACTATAAAGTTAAGAGCTTTGATATTTGTACATTTTAAGTAATTTGGTTGAAACGAACCCGACATAAAAATTAAAATCAATTGGTTCACACTAAAAATTTCATTGTCCATGAAAATCTGACATGGCACAACCTACTTGTCACCTCTACAAACAACCCTTTCTACTAACTTGTAATTTCTCATATTTATGAACCAAACAAAGGTGGGGAGCTGGTTATGGTTTATGAACCAAACAAAGAGGTTAGTGGGCCACAAGCAGTTTCTCCTGGCAGACTGGTAGTGGAAAGATAAATTAAAACTTGGTTTTCTTCACAGATTATGGGCCTGGGCGCCTGGCTTGGGTTATTTGGTAGCCTAGACATTGGGCTGTAAACAAAATTACACTTAACACTTTAACAATTAACATTATCCAGTACTTGAACAGCAGTGTGTCGCACTTGCAACTTTGCCAGGGGACCTAAGACGGGTGGCAGTTGACATAGCGTCATCAGTGAGTGAGCCCATACCATCATTGACGTGACAGGAGAATCATTTGAGGGGACAGTGACGTGGCAGCATCAGACATCAGCTTTAGGGGGGACCACATTATCTTGTGGGCCAGAGGGGTGTTGAGCCCCTTGCATGAAAAGCAACTACTGTACTGCCACCTCTGCTTTGCCCCTTCCACCACCGACACCCATCCTCCTCAAAATCGCCGCCGTATGATCGATACATCAATCAGTCCTCCTGGTTTCCACGTGTCACCTTTCTACTCGCTCACCGGCTTCTAACTGGTTCGTAATAAATTTCAAAAGGCCTAGCTAGCTATGTGAAGTTTGAAAATAGGCTAAATCATAGTGAGCACTTCATTTTGGGTGAATCATAGTTTTACCACTAATAAGTTAGCACCTGAATAATGAGTCAATTTTATGGTATCGAGCTATGTGAGTTCAAACATTCTTGGTTCTTGGGGCTTGATTAGCTAGCCATAATCATTGTCTAAGGTTATAGCATCATTATGTATAACTTGTTTCTTATTATTATTATTTTTTTAACGTAGAAATCAATAGCCGTTATTTTTGGTGCGTTTGCACCCCGAACGCACTCTGTTGTGCGGAAATGCGATGGTGGACAGTTCGATATAAACAGAAAATAAGCAAGAAAGACAAGAGACAAATTTTACGTGGTTCATCATCAACATGATGGCAACGCCCGCAAGAGGATCCTAGATTACACTATGTGAAAAGAATAGAAGTACGTACAAACCCAAAATTCAGGCACAAATGAGAGACTGGTATATTTTCTCCCTGAATTTCCCCCTCACAGGCACTGATGAGAAAACATCTCCTAAACTTTTCTCTCTGATATCTCCCTTATAATATGAAAGACACTCAGAGTGTTTATATATTGAACTGGCCCTATTAGTGCAATCACACTACAATAAGGAAATTAGCAATATAAGGAGTATTACAACTATTCCAAATATCACAAACATAACAAAATACGTCCAAAGAAATAAACCAAGCGGGAAAACGCGCGACGCCTGCCTCGCTCGACTCGAGGGAGCTCTTGTTTCACGTTCCTGCCTCATTTTGCGCGACCCTTCGCTCGAGAACCCACTCGAGTGGCTTCGTTTCTCTGAATATTCAATCCGACTTTTGCTTTAATATGAACTCTCAACTAACCCGAAAAACCGATTGTTCAAGTCACAATCTAACACACGCAATATCAAGCAAATCACGCGCACCAATTAGTCAAACTATTATTAGTCAGATAAACTCTGACTTAAGAGACATATTTAGCAAATATGGTATTTTGGATAAAAGTTGATTAAAGGTTAGCTAAAAAAATTAAAATGTTTATTGAAACGTGAAAAGCTTATTTGTAGACTTAATAAGATAACTTTTCTTGTCATGCTTTAGCCGCACCTAAAAATTGGGTATTTTGAGATACAAAAATATTTATTCCGAACTATTTTTTTGTTATTGTGAGACGCTTTTTTTGGACACGTAGGTATTTATTTTAAACACTTTTCGTTACTCTGAGAAACATTTGTTTTATTACGAGATACACAAATATTTATTCCATGTATGTTTGTTCCAAACTGTTTTTGTTGTTATGAGACACATAAGTGCTTATTTTGAGACACACAAGTGCTTATTTCAGACGCATTTTTGTTGTTCCCTTACATAAGTGCCTATTCCATACAATTGTCGCACCTATCTTTTTGTATGCGGTTGCCGGACACAAATTATCCTCAACTTTTTTCTAGTTATGAGTGTCTGATGAGCTGAAATATATAAAATGACGTGTAAAAGTTTTTTTTTCATTATAAATAAAAACTAAAAAGGGCAAATGTGAATAAATTATATTTAATTACTTGAAAATACATATAAGTTAATTGGAACAGCTTAAAATATTAGCTTTGTACCAAAAAAAACAACTATTTAGCTATCAAAATACTAAATTTCAGTCAGCCCAAATTTTTTATCTAACAGATTTGAGATTTCAGTTATCTAATATTTAGTTTAGATAAACTAATTTTGGTTGAACCAATCACCTACAATAATTTGTCAAATTAACACAGTACTCTATATGGTACGATGTTTACTACTAGTACAATAGAAAAATTGAAGATAGCTCTTTCTAATTTGAGATTAGTTGTAGCGTCCATATTTATAATGGACCGGGCTGCAATTGCTAAAATGAGCTTAAACATTCTCTACATTGACAAGTCTGGTAATGTGGGTAGAACACTACTACGTACGTACTGTCGGATGGTATTTTTGGAATTTTGCATATTTTTAAGAGAGTGTTTGGGGGTCCACGTGACTTGGACCAGCTTGCCAGAGTTAGGAGTTTGGGACAAAACATTAGAACAATGACCTCCTCTTATGATTGGATGATCGGCTTGCGTTTTACTCCTCGGTAAACTTTAATGTTTCAAATATCCCCGCCCCCCCCCCCACCCCAACCCAGAGAAAAAATGAACAAAAAAGGGAAAGGAAACTTTAGTGCTCTAGTAATAGTATTCCTGAATGTGCACTTTCTGATGAAAGTTTGCGATTGATCATCTTTGCGTGTTTCTGTATGTAGCACAGTAGCAGCCCCATATCTTGGAAACTGATTTTTACACTCCCCATTTTTATTTTTACACTCCCACTCACCCCTTCCATGTGAG
>CAAKMY010088278.1:0-24841 GCA_901111285.1 Corrigiola litoralis | reverse complement strand
GAGTGTAAAAATCATTGCCCCATATCTTGGACAGTACAGCGTAAAAAAAAAAAAAAGAGAAGCTTTTCCACCTTTATTTTTAAAGTTTTTTTCTTTTTTCTTTTGGTGAGAAGGATTCCCATTGAGTCAGATCCATCCCAGAGTGACCAAGTATATACAAAACAGACTATTGGAAGAAAAGAAGGATTCTACCATAGCCGTAATGAGGTTTGAAATTGGTATCTCAAGGTCACCAAATACCGATTTTGAAAAAAAAAAAAAAGCCCAATCATGTATATACCAATAACATTTTTGATATAAGTTAGGCCATGTTCTCTTCACATAGATTCTTGAGCTACATAATGAATTTGAATTTGGTATGGTTAGCTTATGAGATGGATGATCATGAGCAATCACAAAACGGACCAAGTTGAGGAAATAAAAGTCTAATATATCAAAGCTAGAAAGGATTAGGGAAAAATTATAAGTTCGATTCTCATCTAAAACAAATAAATTACTCCATCCAACCCACTCAATTCTTCACATCTACTTTTTGACACCTTTTAAAACTATACTTTATTACCAATAATTCAATATTTATAATCTAAAAGATAACAAAAACATTTGTAAATATAAATCTAACAACTATAGATTTGTATTTTTTTTTTCAAATTTAATTTGTAAGTTATTAACTGACACAATATGACATTAACAAGTGTAAAAAAGCAACATGTGTAAAAATGAGTGAACAGAGGTAATACGTAACTTTTGTACTTATATGGAATTGGAATGCATATTAGGGGGGGGGGGGTTGATATCCCTAAGTTTGGAGCTTTTGCTTGAGGTTGGATATAGGAGTAATAAAAGAGTAGATTTTCAAGTTGGTATTGCTGCATTGTAATAGCTGATCCACTCAATATCAGACACAAGAAGCTAAGATCAGGAAAAGGATCGTTGATTTTCGTTTTGCTTTGAATTGTCCACTACGTACTGAGAAAGTTTCATACAATGTCATCTTTACTAGTTCACACTGGGTTCCTGGCCTAGCAAGCATTTTCTAACACAGCATTGAGGAAACTGGTTAACATGACTTTCATTCTAGTGTTTATAAACGGAGTATTTATCATTGACTTAGTTACAAGACTAGCATAGGCCAATAAAAGATTGACTTTTATCAATCATGCAATTCATATTCAATAATTTGAGCTCGTAAAGATAGAAAGAGCCAAAGAGGAGCATACTAGGCAAACAAAATCTTGTACTGGGATTTAACTGGCCTTTTAACCAACAAAACAAAGTGAAAAAGAAACTTTTGCCTGTATCTAATAATTAAAAGGATTACAAGATAACAAAGTAAGGGCATCGTAAACTCTTGATGCCGTTGACCTCCTTCTCGACGGGCATGATGTATGATGATGCATGTGGTGTCCAAGGGAGACAGAATTATAGGCTTTTTTCTGCAAGCTGGAAAATTTAGAATCTTTTTCTCTTTTTTCTCATAAACACTTAGTAAGATTGTTTAGAAAAAAAGACACTTAGTAAGATAGCCTGATTATTAATTCTGATGAAATATATGAATTTCAAAGATAAAAGTATGAGTTTAATGTAAAATTTCGAGCTTCTAAAATTTGATGAGAGTTTTTAAAAATACCTCATTGTCTTCTAATCTTATAAACTTCTTTTTGTAATTTTTTTTTTTTTGATATAAAGGGAGCGAATCCTCGAATAACAACTAAAGAAACTTAAGTGGCAATCGTCCTACACCAAGCAACACCTGAAGGTGTCCTCACAAAGGATGTTATATGTAACTCCCTTGGCACTTCTGTAGTCATTGTGAGTGGAGCACTATTCTCCATTCCCAAGTTCGGGAGCCAATTCGCCGTTTTATTAGCCTCTCGATATTTATGAAACGTTTCCACTTGCCAACTCATTTTTTTATGTTAATTAAACCCATACATCTAACCATATTTTATGAGCATAGTCAGATTCAACTATTAGTCTATTACTCAATCCTTTAGTTTTACTTTTTTTTTCTTCCCCTTCCAAGCTAGTATAATAGGCCAACTCTGCAACATTATAACATACAATGATGATTGATTTCCCTGAATAGTCTCCGTCGTCTTTCTATCCTTTCTATAGACTCTGATCATTGATTTTCATTTTTCTACCCCCACCCAACCAAAGTAACCCGACTATGGGGCTGCTTAGTTATTCTAGAGGCAGACATTTATAATTGTACATAGCAATTTTAACAAACAGAAGCAAACCATCACATCCCAAGAATTTAATATGCCGGTTTGGAAGGCCTCCAATCATTTTGGGTTTTAAAGTATGCTGCGATTTTCAACGTCTTAATTATTAAGAATACTGTAACATTTTGCATATTAAGCTTATACTAAATTTTTTTGGTGCTAAAGTGGATTAGATATGGTGATGCGCTAGTAAAAACGGATCAGAAAAGAAAACTCGATCGTACGAAATCATTTCTTTTCTTTCGGCTTATATAAACATATTTTGGAGAAAGAGTGCTTAAGTCAATATTCTCATACATGGAAAGGAGATTGTGTTTTAACTTTAAAGGTTTTAACTAAAAATCTATTACATTTCTATAACATATAACATCTGTTACGTTCAAAATCATAGGGTTAATATATTTACGATGTACTACGTACATAGTAATATTTAAGTTGAGCCTTCAGTCCTTCAGAGCATTCCTTTTATATATCTTAAGCATCGTGAAGAATTATGCATGTTCTCTAGCCTTTTGGAGCAACTGCCTCGGATCCCTTTGACTCCCATATACCTTGAGAAAGGAAATATGCTCCACTGCTCCTTGTTTCCTCTGTGGGATTGTATTGGTTATTTGTAGGATTATCGTACTCAGATGCTTGAGACTTGAGGGTGTGGCTCCCTTTCTCCCAACCTTTTACACTATCACTTTACTTGCTACAATCGGGCAAGGTGCAAGCATGGACGAATCTGTTGTCGGGTGTACTTTTGATGTTAATTAATTGTTAGAATTTCATGAAAACATGATATACATGGCATCTATCCGCATCTTATTCCTAAGTCTTATATTATATAGCAAAGTTGAGATATTGAGTAAAGAAAATGAGAAATCACATGAACGTAATAAGACTATAAAGAAGTTACTCAACTATATTTTTTGCAACTTTTTCGTTTTATTTTAATGATGATATGCATATGTTAATTAATGTACATCTAATTAGTATAGTTATTTGAAACATGAGACAAAAAACAGAAGAAAAGCACACTGCATACATATAAAAATGAAGAGACATTTTAGTTAGGATATATAGTACACTCTCTAAGTACCAGCAAGTGCAATGCACGATTACATTATAGAACATATTTAGACTATTTTTCGTGATTTTGTCATGCACCGAACAATTAATCACTATAATATCGACCATGGCAATCACTATAATATTGAATGATCATTGAAAAAATAGTTTGAGGAACTAATTAAAAAAGAACTTATAAATCATTATTGATCAAATAGTTAATATGAAGATGGTACCACTAAACACATGCCACATTGTAGAATTTATTACACAACACATGCTATTGAGTGAGATATTGAAGTATGTCATGTGTAAAGTTAACTTTGTTTGAATGCATTTTAATGATATTGTACTTATGAGGGGAGAGCTTTACTGTCTTTAGTGGTCCTACTCTACTCGAATTTGGACTATATATCGCATGGTGAAAACTGAAACTAAAACAAACCGTTCAATTGAGGAATATAAGGAAATAAGATGAAACGATATGAGTCGATAAAAAAAAAAAAAAACAATGGATAAGATGAAACGGTATGAGTCAATAAAGAAATAAAGATTGATCATCATATGAGTACTAGATAAGGTGTTAAGTGTTGATAAAAAACGAGTTATGGATGTATAAAATCATCTAAAAAAATGTTTCTAGAATTTTCATATGAGTTGTTGATAAAAAATGCCAAATGAATGAGCACCCCGAAAGTGTTCAAGGGAGGTAGGGGCCTGCAGAGGACATGTCCAAAACTGCAGTCAATAGTGGTTTATGCATGTCAGAGGTTTGGCCAGTAAAGATATCGAAGAAATATTCCAAAGGTTGCAAACTTGCAATGTACCTGCATCATCTTAAGTGTCCAAAATCCAAATCTCATAGGACTATAGGATTATGAAATATCCATTAGAACCAGCCAAAAGAGGAGGGACAAATTAAAGAAGCTGAAGTGATCAATATGTTTGGTCCCCCAAGTGAAGGGGAAGATGTAGGGGATGCCTCTATGTATATTCCCTTCTAGAGTTCCCTTAATGAGTCATTTTCACCATTATGTAGGCGGAACAGTGAGAAATTGACACAACCTACTACAAAATCTCAGATTGATTTCCAGTTTTAGTAGTTCACCTTCACCATGGGAGGTATCACAAGCTGTTAGTGGAAACTTTGATGAGTTTGTTTTGTATTTCGCTTCCTATAAGGCTAACGTATCGAAAATTCAATATTGGCTGTCGCAATTCACATGGAACATAATCTTGGCGAAGCTTGGATAAAGTGCTTCACTGCTTCGTGTTTTTTTTTTGGACAAAGGAAACCTAATAGTAAAAACTAAAAAGATAAACTAACTAATCCAGAAAGGAAGGAGAGATCCCTCTTTTCTCTTCGTAGATAATCAATACTAGTTTAATTCTTCGAGTACCTTTCTCCACGTTAATTATATATCTGGAGTAAGGCCCTATTCTTTTTATGAGATTTTTGGATAAATTATTAATATTTTCAAATTTTTTTGGAAAGTTTTCACTAGTTTGTAAATCTATTTACTAATATGGAGTAATAAATTTTTTAAATCTATTTATTATCTTCGGATGTGTTATAAATAGTGACATATCATTGTTGTTCTTGCTATTACAATTTTCGATTCATATAGCTGATCACTTGATTTTTGTTGTCATATGCTAAAGAATCTTTGACCAAGTGCTGCATGATCGAGTAAAACCCTACTTCCCACTATTTTCGGGAAACTAATAGCTATAGTAATTAAATTGAATTAGGATGATCCACAACCTCCAAAGGCATAGCTAATTTGTAGCTTTAAGTCTTTAACAGAGGTGATTGTGAACAAAATGGTACGTAGTTTGAGGAAACTCAAGACATCCGAGTATCCGACATTGCAATAGCTAATTACTACAAGAACTGGTAGATGTAGTCCTAATGACCCTAGGCTACATTAAACGATGTGTCATACATGTACAAGTATCGAAAATTCCTTCTATATCATTTTTTTATAAGATGCAGGCTTAAGTTCCCAGGAAAATGCGCCCCTCAGTGGCACCATTCCATGAGTGAAGCAACTATAACAACAGCATCCTGAATAAAGCAACGAGAACATTATAGATTGGAGGGAGGATATGTGATTTTCATGGTCCTTTTTGGTGGTTTATTCGTGGATCCCAACTAATTAAAGGATTAACAATCCAGCAAAATTAAAGCTGTGTTACGTTCTTTGTTTAATAATGAGCTGTCAGGTTTATGAAAGTATTGGTCATACGTGAGAAGATCGAGGGAAGATGCAAATATTACAGAAGATGGTGTCAGAAAATGATCCCTACAAACCCCACAGTGTTGCAGACTCTAGCTAGGGGGTCTATTAAATTCCTCTTTCTCTAGAGTCTGCACTTCGTAGTCTGGAACTCTGGACCAAAACCGAATTGCAAATCACCACTTGAATCCTACAACTTGAATACTCTGAGTATCACTTGATCGTTAATACGAAGTACAGTAATTTTTTGGACCAAATAGCAGTGGGATGCTGCATATTTTCTCCTCATACTGCTCTTTTCTCAGCATCTTTCAATTCATAGAGAAAATTCGTCATCTTGTGTTTAATTTATAGACAAAAATCGTCATACTAACAAAGCTAAAAACACCAAGATGGAAGCAAAGAAAGTATACGGGCAACTCATTCAAGTACACTAACTATATTTCATGTTGCAGGACTACAAGAAAGTGTGAGATGCAACACCCAAACAAAGTTAGGGTGAGGACAACCATTGATCTCCCGAGTCTTTTTCAGATCCATACATGGCGTCTGGATGTCTATCTCTTTGTGTTTGCAAGAGGAAATTTATCGCCACTCGCCAGTGATAAAAGCTACACCACCGCGAAAAAGTTAATTAAGTTTAGTACTTATAGTAGTGTTAGTAGTATAATGACTGTGGTATGTGTTTAATCGCTTATGATTAGCGTTTGTCAAAAAAAAAAAAAAACCTACAAAACAACTAATATTATGGTTGAAATCACTCTCACTAGCAATTAGTTGTAGCTGTCGATATGACATTGTTCAGTATAACAATTATTACTTATAAAATTCTCATTTATTTGACATAAATGTGTAACTATGGTGAATAAAATTTTTCAAGCTTCCAAAATTAAATACTCCGTAATACTTATATTTGTAGTGTTAAGCACAACAACTAGTACTTGTGTGTATGTTTTGTTTTTCTTCAACGCATTTTCAACTGTAAAATGCCAAATATTTTGTACCTCTTTCCGTGATTTCTTGATTATAAGCCTTTAACGTCACTACATCACAACAACGATTGCTCATATTAAGGTCGATGACCTATTACACTAGTCTTCTCATGAGTACTCCTATGTACTATTCATACATAGCATTTGGAGGCGGAGGAAGGGAGTGTGATAAATTATTACTTTCATTAGTATCGTTGAATAGTAGCTATTTGATGACCGCAAATACGTACTAAGGTGATGTTAAGAGAAGAGAAGACGATTAGTAAGTGATTTTCACATTTTTGTAGTTGAATTTTTTATCTGTATTTCATAAAAGTAAGTAACACACTAACACGTCCATCATACTTCGTACATCTTTGAGTTGAGATGCTTAAATGTGTTATACTTGAATACCGTAAATACCACAGTTCTTGCATTCGTTAGTATATATGTATAATATACTCCGTATTAATTAAAATGACCTACTTTCATGAGCATCGGCAATTGCTAGGTGGTCCTGTGGACCGGCTACAGGCTCCATGGAGGAAGTTAGACGCTGATTACCGAGCAATGCCAAGTTACGTACGATCTTTTGGTATTAAATGCAATTTTATACTCCTAGATACTTTTTCTTTTGTTCGCAATACTTACTAGAGGTGTTTTATGTTCACAATGCAGTTTTTATTTATTTTTGTTTTTTTAGTTTGATAATTAGCAATGATCTTGTACTATACGTTCAAGAACTTATATATACTGATCATCAGCAATGTGGACTGACAATGTTCCGATGGAGTTTGGATGGTGGCTGACAGTATATGTACTTTAACCATTAAATTGGGAATATTCCTTTTTCTACAAAGAGATAAGGAAAAATATTCAATAATTATTCTCGTTAATATGGTTGATGCCGAAAATTAATACCCTCAAACCTTTTATGAGTAGTATCCATACAATAATAACACAAAATTGGCCTTTCTATACTCTCTCTACTATTTTTTTAATTAACTATTGTTTTAAACTTGAGTTAGTCCAGATAATAAAATCAAACATATGTTTCACCTATATAACATCAATAATTGTGTTGTTTTAAAAAAAAACATCAATAATTGTGTGATTCATGAAGCGAGTTAGTTCAGAAAGCTCACAATTTATCTTAATAAGCTCATGTTTTCATACTGAAAATTAATATGTACTACGTACTTTCGTATGATCATAACTAGTGTTTATAATACAAAATGATTAAAAACACACTAATATACCCTATTAAGAAACATCAAAACATAAAATATCCTGAACAAAGATATGAGACCATTAATAAGGAGAGGATCTTCTCGATCCCTATCAAAGCATCCGATTTTTGTAGTTTTTTGGTGAAAGACAAAGAAAAACCAAAACTTAGAAAAACTTCACAAAAGGAAAGATCATAATCCACTTTTGTCCTCCCTTTACCCAATTCATTCATCTCATTTCTTTGTTCTTTGCTTTTGCATTTATATATATACAAACAAAACTCACTCTTATATTTATTTCTTCTTCACATACACTGATACACACACTCTCTCCTCATTTGTGACACAAACACTTGAACAAGCTTAAAGATCATTACTTTCTTGTTAATAGTGTTGTAGCAGAACAAACCCAGTTTCTTGTTTTGTCTTTAAAGTTGAGGAAAATTAGAAAAGCCAGCTTTTTTTGGGGTGCAGTAAAAAAGCTTGGAAATCAGGAATCATTGTTTTTCTTGTCTTCATAAGCTGACACATTATTTATTTGCAGCTCTATGATCTCAGCACTTGTGTACTCTACTAGTTTAAGAAGGTAGCAAACTAGCAACTAGCTGCAAAGCAAAGAAAAGAAAAGCGAAGAAAAGAGAATTCTTTGGTTTTTGTGAGTAACAAAAATGGGAAAGGAAGAAGTTAAGAGAACACTTAGGAGTTTATGCATGAGCCATGGATGGTCATATGGTGTGTTTTGGCGCTTTGATCCTCGGAATCATATGTGAGTTCTCTTTAACGGAACTTGGTTGGTGTTGAATTATCTTCATATATTCTTTAGTCTTGTAGTGTTAGTAGACTATAATATAATTTTGCTGATATGTGGCTAGTCTGGTCCCTCTAGATGTTTATTCGGGTTTGAAAGGAGCTTACAAAGTCGTATATATGAATCGAAATCTTTCTTTCGGCAGGAATGAAGTCTACTACAATATTGCATGAAAATATATGATGTGTACAAACTTTTATGGTGGGTTCGATGATTTGATGATTTTACTATATTCTTAGTTTCTGAAGCCAATTCTGGAAATACTTTGTGATATCAGGATCTCGACTATGGAAGAAGCTTACTTTGAGGAACATGCTGGGAGTGTAGTTGATGCTATGCTTATGCAAGTCCACATGCTTGGTGAAGGGTAAGTTTTTTGGCTCTAATGTTTACTTGTTTTACTTTATTTAATTTCTAAATAGTTGGTCTCATCTAGATATATGTTTGTTTTTGTAGAGTAATTGGTGAAGCTGCACTCAATGGGAAGCATAGGTGGATGTTTGTAGATCCTTCAACTGAAAAATTCCAAGTTTTAGATCGTTCAACGATGCAGGTTTCATCTTGGGTAAGAATGTCAACTTTTCTAGATATGGGTTTTCATTTGGCTATTGGTACTGTACTAGTTAGTGTGAGGCTTAATATTTTGTCAACTTCTTACAATCTCTCACCTTTTTGTGTTTACAGGATGAACCTGAGTTATCCCTCCAAATCTCATCTGGAATAAAGGTAGTTGATTTGTTCCTTGTTCTTCTTTTCCAGTTCAATGCAAATTGGCTTCTTTTTTTGTTTGATTTTCTATTTAGATCTCAATAAGGTCCACACAAGAAAACTCTGAGATTGTGAACTGTTTCTCTAAATAACAGTTTAATGGGTTACTTCATATCAACTTTGCAGACAGTTGCAGTGGTACCTGTTGAGTTCCGAGGTGTTGTACAGTTTGGGTCTACAAATGAGGTCAGTGCTGGTATAACTTGTATTGTGCCTTTGCCTTTATGCATTCAATGGTTTTGTCCCCAAGACATTACTCTAGATGTTGCAATCTCCTTTGTCCCTTGCATATCGTCGGAAGATCTCTATTAAAGTTCTGTATTTACTTTGGTAGATTTTCGAAACTTGGGAGTTTTTGGATCAAGCAAGGACTTCTCTTCAAGATAATCATAATTTTCTAAGTGCTGGTCCGAGAGGAAGCATTTCTTCAACCTTGAAGTCTGATGCTACAGGTCAAGATGGGCTGTTTGCATCCTTGAATTCATCTCATAATTCCTTCTGTGGTGATGTGTCCACATCATGGACAGACACATTTGAAAACATGGGAGGTTGCTCAGTGTTTGGTTCGTTAGATACCCCATTAAGACCTTACGATGACAAATGCAGAGATCAGAGTGCCTATGGTGAGTTAGTAATTGATCCAAGTTTCGGATCCCTGGTTAAAGATGGTGAAGACATATTTAAGGAATTTGAGGGAGCTCATTGCCTACCATCTATATTTAACACCTGGCAGACGGATGATCTTACGCAGTGTCTTGCTGATTCGTCAAAGTTGTGTCTTACTGGCTTGGGCGCTATGGTTTCTGATGACATGTCTAATGCCTTGGGAGTTGACGCCGAAGCATCAGCTCCAGTTGGAAAGGATATTGTTTCGAGCATTCAGGGAAATCTACAGGCTTCTTCACAAAGTAATGCTTTAGTTTTATGCGGAGAAGGCAGACCTTTGGTTGTCAATGAAAATAATGATGAACTATTAGCCGAGTTCGGGATAGATATTGGGTGTGGGAAGTTGGAAGAAACTTTAAAAGATGTTATCAACATGTTTGAAGATACACACAATCTTGTGCCTAATGATGCTGTTATAAGTCTCTCAGACTGCATTTCAGAAGTCGAACGTCATCCTGCCACTGCACCCCGTAAGGGTTTGTTCTCTGAATTAGGTCTGGAACATCTCTTGAAGGATGGTAAGAGTACAAGCAGTAGTTCTTCCACCAAGTCTTGCATAGATGATCAATGGCCTGCATCTAAGAAAAGGAGGATTGAAGCCTATCAAATGATTAACAATCAGATTCAGCATAATGGCCAGCCTTGCAGAGTTGAATCGATGCAGCCCACTAGTAACTGTGGCCAAATGCAAGATTTTGGACCAAAAGGATGCATGCAGAAGTCACAAGCAGGGTTGTGGATCAATGATAGCTATAGCACGGATGTCAAAAGCTGCATTAGTACTGTTAATTCACAAATCAGGAAGCAGGAAGAGCCTGCAAAGTCCAGCAAGAAAAGAGCGAGGCCAGGAGAAAGTACTAGGCCGAGGCCCAAAGATCGCCAGATGATTGCAGACCGTCTAAAAGAACTGAGAGACATCATCCCTAATGGTGGAAAGGTATTCTACTTTTGCAACTTTCTATTTCTCAAGGAGCTCCCAAGTCAAGTATCTCTCCTTCTCCCTTAATATGCTTTTCTGATGAATGGTGATGGTGTTACATGTATTGCAGTTAAGTATTGACGCTTTATTGGGTCGAACTGTTAAGCACATGCTTTTCTTGCAAAATCTGTCGAAGCATGCTGACAAACTCAAAAATCTTGATGAAACAAAGGTAAGTTTGTTTTTGCTTATTGCTTTTTCTTTTAAAGTTATCTGTAATTCGGCGAAAATTAAATTACAGCTTTTTGTGATTCTTCAGTCGATCGGCCAGAGTAAAGGCTTGATTCAAAAAGGGGGTAGTCGCAATGCTACTTGGGCATATGAAGTTGGAGGCTCAAACCTTTTCTGCCCAATTATAGTTGAGGATCTTGATCACCCTGGTCAAATGCTTATAGAGGTAAGAGCTTACTACAAGTGCTTATACTATCATTCCTTCTCAATAGAAACAAAATTTTAAATCTTTCACCAAAACTGCAGATGCTTTGTGAAGAACGGGGATACTTCCTAGAGATAGCAGACATAGTTCGGGGCTTTGGGTTAACTATTCTCAAAGGTGTGATGGAAGAAAGAAAGGACAAAATTTGGGCTCACTTCATCGTCGAGGTACATATTTCTCTCAGGACTTGCTATTACTCAGTTAGGAGTATTTTAAACATCAAATTATTTATGTTCATCTTTTTTATTTTATTTATTTTATTTTTTATGTTAAGCTAATTGTTGATTGATGTTTTGTGATGCAGGGAGGCAGGCATGTGACAAGAATGGATGTGTTTGTGTCCCTTATGCAGCTTTTGCATGGTACAACCACTAGTGAACTGAACATAACTGGTGAGCCTGCCCAAGTTGTCAACAATATGGCTTCGTTGTGGGGGAACTACCAGCAGCATGTGGTGCCACTGCAGATTTAAGCTTGAATAAGTGGCTCTTCGATTATCAGTTGCATTAGAACTTAGAAGGGTTCTGAAATGGCTTTACGTAGGTTTCTGTATAGAGTGCTAGGATATAACCGAAGTTCAGAGGAAGAACATCAAAAATGAATGCTTCTCCTGAATGCAAATATGGCGAATGAAAGGAAGAGGAACTGGAAAAATACCGAAAATGCAGAATGGTAAATTCCATCTGAAGATGGTTATTTTTCCCTTTCAGTTTTGTTGGTCTTGACGCTTGAGTGTAACTTCATAGACTACTAGTGATAACCTGTTTATACTTGGCTTATTATCGCAGATATATCTGCATTATTAGACTTCTAGTATAGGTGAGGCTGACCCTGGAAGCTCTGACTTGTTTATTTATCTGTCTCAGTTTGTTCCATTTATGTGGTAATTAATGGAATATTTGTTACACTTCTCCAATCCATCTCCCTTACTTGTTCTTGCTGAAGATTCAGGTCTCAATTTTTACCAAAAAATTTCATGAATTAGTGGACAACAGCTACAAGCTACTTAGATGTCTACTACAGCTTAAGCTTTCAGTAGACTCGGATAGTTTACACTCTTGTCCATTTAACAAGTTAGAGAAGTAAGGGGTCAACAATGAATGCAATGAAGCATTATAGTCCAGTTGCATCTTTTGGTGAAAGGGGATCACCATTCACCAACATAAAGCTCAATTTCTACATTTGCACATAGCAAACATTAAAGAGGGCATAACAGCTCATTGAAGATGCCATTCATGGCCTACAAATTTGAGTTTCCTTATCTGGTGAAACCAAACTGCTCTATATGCCTTGTGCATGTTCGCGGGCTATATTTGAGCTCTATTTGGAGGACAATGCCTTTAGTTCCTGCAGAGTACTCATCTCTTTTTTAGATTCACTATGTTTTCAAATTCGGATCCCTTTATAGTTTATGAAAAATGTAATGAATCCAAACATAGGGAGAGAGCAACTGTAATTGGTTATTTGGTTTGTCAAATTAAACAGAGAAACAAGATATTACCCGAGTACCACATAATAGTTGCACTGAACTCCGGAAAACTGTTATGATCATACAAGTGTAAATTTTTTTTATTGCCCATTTTTATTTTATGATACTTCAGAGGGCCATCTTAACGCACAAGTGCACAACAAAGAATAACCAAAATAAAAAAGTTTGAGCTCAAATCAAGTTGCTGGATTTCTCAAATAGAACACTCAAAAGGGAAATATCAGTTGCCTTTATAATTAACATAATAATTAGATTGTTTGAATATTGTTGGAATCTCTCGCTTAGTCTAGTGATGTTCTCTGGTGTTAATGTAAAATCAAAAGTAGCAACATTATCTCGTGCTATAACTCCTGATCATGTATAGTTAGTTTTGGTTAAACAGACTAGTTTCTTCTATCGTGGCAACGTACAAACTACAGAGGACTCATAATTCTGGTGTTTCTTTTTGCCCGCTACTGCATGCAAACAATAACAAAATGTGGAGTAATAATTATGGTCGGACCGAAAATAAAATAGCGAGATGTAATGGCCGACTTAAAAGCAGCTTTGTAGTAATGGCCACTGTCAAGGTAGCCGACTGTGCTGACCTGTGTGGCTGTATGGGATGTGTAGGCAATGGTGGACATCAGCCTGTGCATTGTAGGTCAATGGTTATCATTTTGCCTTGCCACTTAAGTTATCATCTTCATTACACTTCCTATCATCTGTACTTGAAACCCCCCTATGCAGAGCAAAAACTAGTGACTAAAACTAGGACTTCGAGGTATACGTACTTTTACTTAGATCTTAATTTAATGTTATGCATGTTTAGAAGTTTGGCAAATTCTCGTTTTCGTTGGTTTAGCACTCAGGATGAATGTAACAAAAGAAGTCATGAACCAGTAATTATTATCGTTACTAAGTTGTACGGAGTATGTAAGAGGAAATTAAAATTAATGATAATAATCTAATGGTATCGAGGAAGTAGTAGATAATTAGCCTACGTAACATCATTGTAAAAAATAACATTTTTATGTTTGTCTTCCAATACCGATTTTTTTTGGAATATGAAATGTGTGGGCCACGTTGTTGATATCATTGTTAAAATAACATTTTTATGTTTGTCATCCAATACCGATTTTTTTTTGGGATATGAAATGTGTGGACCACGTCGTTGATATGTTTCGAAACTCCAACCTCATAATTGGGGTACGAGACTTCTGACCACTTGAGCTAATTCTTTTTTTTCCACATACTGATTTATGACACCACATGTTTTCAAAACAAAGGATCTATACTTACTACTTTAAACATAATTTGATACAATTCAATAGAACAACACCGTCACTATTTAACTTTTGAGAGGAATTTGGGGAGGTGATCAATTGATCATGCTGAATTATTTCCCACAAATTATTTATTAAAATAATCGATCTTATTTTAGTACAAATTTGACTTCATATCAATTTGATTAAAATGATTACTTTTTAATAACGCTATGTAAAAAGTGACCATTTCAAGACAGAGAGTGATCCATTTTTTTTTTTTTTTTGATAAAGACAAGAACATATATAAAGGGAGAGTTAGGTGTATCTCTTCTTGAGACTCACTCCTATCTTATCTTGATACAAAATATCTGAAACATAACCAATTCAAACATGCTTAAAAGAGGCTAAAATTTTTTTATTGACTTCTCTCAAACAAAATATCTGAAAATTCTGATTGAGTAAAGCTAAAGCCCAAAACAATATTTTGGGCTGTGAGGCAAAAGGGTTGAGAGTAACAAAGAAGCCCAAGTATAGAATGGGGGTTAAAGTCCACAGATATGAGTCATATAAATAGACTGTACAAGTGAAGAAACAGAGACACTCCAGGGACTTCTGGGGTTTAAGAAAGTAGTACTCCAGCATAGTCTGTGAGAATGGAGGGAACAGTAGCTATATCTGACACTGTTAACCCCTCAACTTGTTCGCAACTCAGCTCTGCTTCTCGGGTCATTTGCCGCGTGTCAGTTCTCTTTTCCTTTTGTTTACGACCCATGTATTTTTTGTTTATTCTTTGTTTGTTTCTAATAATAATGGTGTTGGTTGGTTGCAGATGTGAGAAGCAGTTTTCCAAGTACACGTGTCCTCGCTGCAATACCAGGTACTGCTCCCTTCCTTGCTACAAGGTAATCTTTTCTCAACTCCCTTTTTTCTTTTTGGTTATTATTGCGTTATGTGATTGCTGCTTATTATTTCAACAGTGATTCTTATTCTTATTGTTGTTGTGCATTTTCTTTGTAAGATAGCATATAACACAATCATTTTAGATGGTCTCATACTCTCATTAATTATCATAGGGGGTGTTCCTAGTTAGGATGGAAGAGGGTAGTTTGTGTATGAATGTTTTACACTTTCCCAGAGTTTTGCAGGCAAATTAGCATCCTATCAAATGTTAATGCGTCCTCTCAACTGTCGCATTCTCTGCTGGCCCTCCTGCAATACTCTATTAATTTGTTTTTCTGGCGCTATACCCCATTTGAGTGAACAATTACCTGTTCTCTAAATGGTATTTCATGGGAACTTTACGGAACTTTTGAGAACTTCACTGAACTTTTGGGAACTTTGGAGAACTCTTTAGTATTTTGTGAAGGAATATATATATGAATATTTGGGAACACTTTCAACTTTACCTTTACAGAAGAGGGCCATTGCCGCATCTCAGTTCCATTTACTTTGGTTTGAAATAGAGTTTTCGTGTAGAACAAGGAAGTTGGGTATAATGGAGTGAACTTTTATCTTACAATAAAGGAGATAAGTCCAGCTTGTTCAGGAATGGTTATTGGAGATTGTCAAAAATTAGGTAGCACCGGTAAGAGTACGTTTGTTGTGTAGCTTCTGAAGGTCAATGTGAACAAGATAAAAAAAAAAAAAAAGGAGAGGCTGCAGCTGAAGGCCTGAAGTGCTTCTAGAAATAAGGCTAATTCTGAAGTCCAGCAAAAACACAGGATTTACCTAAGTTTTCATTGCAGAACAGTCGCATACATCATCATGTTTCACCTTGGACATCTGAACAACAGTGCTTGCACCAGCACCCAACATAATATGTTCCTTATTCTCACTAACTAGCTGAGATCCTGCTATCGGAATGTGACTAGATTTCAAAGATAACTCCTGTGTCGAAGCAGTGCTGAGTACGCTTGTGATTTTGTAGCAGACCTGGATCCCCCTGACCTATTCGTACTTCCTGAGCCAGAGCCCAGGGGGCAAGTCCGTACCCTTCAACTGCTTAGACTAACCACTCAATCAGGGACCTAATCTAGACTTGAAGAACCTATCTATTGGATGCCCTCTCTGATGACAATGACTGTCTTACCTCCCAAACTTCTCAATTTATGTCTCCCTTCCTCATACGATTGTTTCATATAAGATTGCTTATTTGCAATGATAACACATATTAGCTACTGCTCAGTTGAGGCTGTGATTAGCTACTGCATCTCTATCTTTTGCAACTTGTGACAATCTAATTTGATGGTTGACAAGAGTTCACTTTCAAGAATATTACTCCGATCAGTACCATAAGAGTAGTCCAATACTGCAATATTTAGAGTTGAAAAAATTCGTTCCTGGCATCAGCTTCATTGATCTCCTTCAGAAGATTGTAAGTGTGGTTGAGTGCTCCACAAGAGCAATATAGAAAGTCTTCCAATTTCCAAGTCTTTGATACCACCCCGAACTCTGATATTGCCAATGTACTTAGCAATAGAGAATTTCCTTGAGAAATCTCATTAAACTCTTCAGCTGATATAAAGGTACATTAGCTTGTCCACGTCTTTCAACGAGCCCATCCCATAGTTGCTTAACAGATCTCACATGCCTACAACTGTCTGAAATTGTTCTGGTCATTGAGTTAAGAACCCAGCAAATTGCCATACACAAAAGTACACAACGTTTGTCGATTATTTGGAGGATCTGCTTGATACAGGTTCCACCGATCAAACAATTTATATATTTTTGGCTCCAAGCGGTGAGCGCCATTTGGCATATTGGCTCTAATTAAGAATTTGTGGCCATTAAGCCGTGTAGAAGCAATCTGCATGCCAGGGTGATAGAGGAAGACAAGTAGAGAGGATAATCATATGAACTTGTGTTAGTTTCAGCTGAAGCATCTTTGTCAGGGTTTTTAATGATCGGAGCTTCGAAAATCATGAATAAATTCTGATTTATTAACCGATTATGTAGAAACAAGTGTAAGTTGTTTAGGAAGTGACACCAAGCACATAAATTTTAGAGCAAGGGGTGAGGGGAAATACAGAAATATAGTGGGAACAAAATAAGATGGATTCCGAGATTGCAAAAATCCAGTTAAAATAGACTGAAGAACTGGACAAAAAACATAGAAGTAAACATCCTTCGTCTAATACCATGTGAAGCTGTAGGATCTATAGGACTGTATGGCAAAAAAGTGCAAAATGAGCTCTCAAGCTCAAACTAAGTGGGGATATGAAGGGACTGGTAAATCCAGGAGGGAGGGTAAATAATAAGTAGTCGTTTACAGTGTGTCAAAAATAAATTAATGGAACAGATAACTTTCAGCTGATGATGTGGCGCAGCTGCCCCTGGAACGATTGACCCCATTTTTGGCAACGCTGTTATATGAGAAGATTATCCAAGAGCTGTTGCTGGCTCATCCTTTTTCTTAGCCTCACTTTAATTTGTGCTTGTAGTTGTGGTCTAACCTTATGTTATGTGTTCTGTTGTTGGCTTTTGCAGTCTCACAGCCTTCGATGCACTGAATCTTTTATGAAGGACAATGTTGTGGATGAGCTGAGGCAGATGCGCTCTGATGATAAAAGCAAGAAAAAGATGCTGGAGATCCTCAAAAGGTTTCATGCTGAGGAAGAAGAGGCTGAAATGGATGAGGATGGTGTGTTTCCACTGATCTTTACTGTGTGTTATGATTGATATCTATGTTGCATCACTGTACATTAAAATTTGAAATCTTGATGCTCATCAGCGTAAATTCTTCTCATACTGTTTGCATTTGGAAGGATTTATTATATCACCAGTGACCCAAGAGCCCCAGCCGAACTATGACTCATATATAATACTTATCTTGGGATGTTGCAACACATTATCGAACATTTTACCTTTGCACTCCCCTAAACACAATATAAACAGTTTCCGCCGTGCTCCTCAAAAATCTAAGAATGATTTTGTCATGTGTCTCCAAATCATTTAAAGATCGCCTTTTGTTAATTATGTTCATTTAGCCAGTTTGACACATGAGGGTAAATAATATGCTGGTAAATTATTACTTGTCTTCATCACTCCATATGATCCACACATTGAGGTTCATGTGATGATTTCTCGCTAATCATCTAATCACTTGGCTTTTTCTATTAAGTCATGCTGTGAGATTCTGCATAGTCATGAGACCTTACTCAGTTCCTTTTTAATATCCTTAAATTCTGATTTCTTTTTGACTCCCTTCTCGATTGCAGAGCCAAGACTTTCAGAGGAGACAATAGAAAAGGTACTGTCAGGTATGTTCCTTTATCTTTCTCTTCGACTAATACGAAGTACTACTGTATCTTGGTAGCTGCTCTAGTATTGTTACGTTCTTGTACATGCCAATTAGAGGAATTTCTCATACTAAGATGCTGGCTCATTACTCGTTAGAAGCTAGACTTTATTTCAGTTGAGGGAACTATTATGCTCTAAAGCAATCTGCATTTGTCTCCAGGAGGCCAAGTAAATTATGATGATTTGAGTGATGAAGAGAAGAAGCTTTTCCATGAAGTTATAGCCTCTGGAGAACTGAGCAAGATGATCGAGCCGTGGGAGCCATGGTGGTTGAAGCCTTCTGCACGGGCTATATCTCTTAGTCATGAGGGAAGCAGGCTGATTCAGCCTCTAGCCAGTGAAAGAACAGCAGGATCACATGAAGATGACTCTGAAAAAGACACTGAGAGTGAAATTCCACCTGGACCAGATTCACCATTACCCCTGCTTAAGAAACTTACTACTGCAGAGCCATCTCCACTTCTTGCCATCCATCTGGTTGACATCTTGTACAGCTACTGTTTCACCCTACGTCTATATAATGGGGACTGGCAGTCGGATGCTATTGGAGCGTCCATGGTGCTCTTAAGTGTATCCTCAGTTTTGAGCCAAGGAGTACAACCAGAATCGATGCTAGAAGCAGTTTCATATTGCTTGGAGCAGACTTGTTCTCCAGCCTTCAGACACATGGGAGGTTTGCAATTTGGGTTTGGTGTTCTTGATGATGTAATATCTCTGATAAGCTTGGGTGGGGCTGCTCTAGTATGTGCCCTATCTGACTTGCGGAGAATGTTCGAGACAGGAGAAAGAGAGCTTAAATCTGAGAAACCAAGGAAAGCGAAGAGGACAGAGATCAGGAGCAAGCTAAAGCCTGCTGAAAGGAAGATTTACTTTATAATGTGTTGGGTGCATGAGCAACCTGAGGAGGTTTGGCCTTCCTTGTCAACGCTTGTAAAGGCTGAAAAAGCTTCACAATTGGAATATCGAGGAAATGACAGGAGGTCCTTGAAGACTGAGAAGTCGAACAGCAAGGGCAAAGTGCTAGTTGAGGAGATGTAATTGTGCCTATTATATTGGCTTATTAGTCTTTCTTTTGTGGCTCATACAGTATGCCTTGATTCTTGAACAGAAGGCAAATTATGCTCGAACAGAGTAGGCTATGTACATAAGTTGTAATACCAATCTACATTAAGTTTAAGTCTTTTGTTGGGGCCTTGCCCATTTATGTATTAAAAAAATCATCTGTTTTTTGCTTTTGGGTAAAATGTGAGCAATTTCGTTTCAAATCAGACAAATTCCAAGAACACATGAAGAAAGCAAAATCAGACCTCAGAAGCACCAGTGGAGCGGTATCATCTAGGATGGGCTCCCTGGACTTGTCCCCTAGCTCCTACCCAGAGACTTATCCATAAAAGGCCAACCAAAACAACTGGATCAGTATCAGTATCAGCTCCTCACAGGAGTCATGGATCTACTTCGCAAACCCTAATGGTCTAGATGAAGTATTTGTCTAGCCGCTCGATATAAAGAACCTTTTGCCGGAAAACAAAATGATAAAATTTGGGTTTTTAAATTGACACTTTTACCAGTTTTTGGTTCTTCATCATGATTATATATTCGGACAATTCGGTTGTACGTGTTGGAGTCATTAGTTTTGGGTGGCTATTGGCATTCTTGCCACAATCTAGCTATGCTGTAACTTGAACGCCTGGACCAGTACTTTGCCCTTTGTTAGCTGGTTCTCTAGATGGTATTTTTTAGAAAATGTAAAGAAGCTTTGCGCTGGGCTGGGCAGTCTGGTTCTCTAGACGAAGGCTGAAAAGGTACATGCATGCAGCATGCATCAGCTCAATCTGCTGAAAGGATGCTTATATTACGATATGGTGTGTGCACAAGCAGCCAGAAGAAAGTTTGGTCTTCATTGTCAGCACTTGTTAAGCCACAAAGGCAATGAGAGGAGATTCATCAAGACAAACAACAAATGCAAGGCTCTAATTTAGGAAGGGTGGCTCTGAAATATGGCTGTACCATACTACAGCATGTGCATGTTTTGGTTTTAAAAGGTTCTGAGATAAGATGATCAAACATTCATTAACATGAAAAAATGGAGCATTTATCAATCTGGCCCTCCGCACTACTGTGCATTCATCAGTAAATTTCAACAACAAGAATAAGCATCAAATAATTTGTCAAGAAAAAAGCCTTTAAAGATCTCCTGATAGGCTTTCCTGCGCAATGGATTATCTTCTGCAGGAAGAATAGGTAACTTCCATATAATAGAAACATTTCAATGATTATATAAGTATTTCATTGATTAATATGAACGGATGAAATACTGAAAAATACAAGTTCGCATAGATGATAGATATATAACGATTAACGATTGATAGTAATGTAAACATCACATTAGAACAAGTGGAATATACTAGTCTTTATTATAACCAAAACATCTTCAGGATCAAAAAATATTATAACCAAAACATCATGTGATTCCAGAAATACAAACCCTAGAAAAGCATGCAAATGTTAAGCACCACTATTAACACGTACATAAGAACCCTTACACAAATTAAGGCCTACCAAAATCCTTTATTCTCCTAGATAATAACCTGCAAAAAAATATACTCTAGATCCCAATAATATAAGCTGGTCATAAATGAAGTGATCAGTAGTTTCTCTTGCGAAAGGCACAACCCTCAGTGAGCCTACATCTGCCACCGGTGGGCTGGCAGAGGACAACCTGACAATTAGGGCACATGACGACGGTTTGCGAGTGGCTGAAAATCGTGGTTAGGGTGATGCAACCCTTGGATGGACACTTGACGTCCATGAAGAAAGAGTTGGGGGTTGGCACCAACCTCTTGAGCTTGTGCTTTCTCTTCTCCACCTCTGGGGGTGGGTTCAACAGATCGATGTCGTTTTGTAGCACCATTGTTGTTGTATTTGTGCAATCAGAAAGGAAGAGATATGTCGAAAATGATGTATATATTATGGCCCTCTTAGTTTTGATGATAATGATGGGGAAGGGGCGTGTAGATTTATATGTTGATGATGGCTTCTTAGTCGTCTAGGGTTTATTAGATCCTTGACTCCCAAGGTTTCTGTTACTGCATGCAAATTTTGCGGGGCTTAGTTCCATGGAGTTTATGGGCTTTTAGATTAAGGTTTTCACGAGGACACAAAATCATACCCGACTTCCCAATTACAACCAATTTTAGATATTGTGGTTATGGTTACTGTTTGTCTGTTTGACCCGATTCACGACTCGATTAATACTAATTTGATGCATTGTAAATTGTAATACTCCATAAATGTTATAAAATGCAATATTTCAAGGGTAGGGCTTCATATTTATATAGGGTGGCTTGGTCACAAGGTAATGATCAAATACATTTCTAAGCTAGTTATATTTTTGTATGGTTTTTTAAAAATTTATGGATATACAAGAAAATAATAAAATCAAACCAAATTCTTTTATATCACACACAATTTTGATCATGATATTCTGGTTAGATTATCTGGAATACATGTATTTTTAATACTTGTAAAATCTGATTTTTGTGAAAATACTAAATATTATTCTGTGTATCTATTATGCACATAACATATAATCCTCTTTTATTTGTATTTTTTTTTTTCATATGACCACTTAATATCCATGTTAGTGTTTGTATTATTAGACATTTTCCTGCCCAAATGCAAGAGATACATGGAACTCAAGTTTTGTTGATATATTACATGAATAATATTACACATTCCATTTAACTTATAATATTTCAGAAGTTGTATGTATTAAGGGGTGTAAATAAGTTGAGTGGAGTTAATTGTATTGACATATTTACCTTTCTTCATGAGACTTGGGTAAATGAAGATGATCAGTATACGTCCAAAAAAAACATTGAAAACAGTTGCTCACTGGAGTGTTGTTCCTGAAAAGTTACAGCACTTGGCTTCGTTAAACCGACAGAAACATGAGAAGTAGTGAGATGGCATAACCGTAAATAAAACTAGTGTAACCAAACATATCAGGTACCCTCACTTACTTACGAAGTACTTACTGCACTGCACACCACTTCTTCTTCTATCAACCATTCAAGTATTCAACCCCAACACAAAACCTCACCTCTATCTGCCAAAACCAATCAAACACTGTAATTTAGTCGATTGATTGATTGATTGGTTGATTGATTGATTGATTGGTTAATAAATAAGAATGGGGGATGCGAGCGATAAAGTGGCCTACTTCCAAGCAATAACGGGGTTAGAGGACAGGGATTTATGCACTGACATCCTGAATGCTCACAATTGGGACCTCGAACTCGCTCTCTCTGCCTTCACCTCCGACCCCACCTCCCTACCTGTTAACAACCCTGTCTCCCAACCTCCCAACATCCCTAACCCCAATCCTAGTCACGCCGTGGGCCCCACTCTGGCCTGGCGGGTGATCACCCTCCCTATATCAGTCATCTCGGGCGGCCTCGGGCTCGTATCGGGCGCGGTCGGCCTCGGCTTCTGGGCCGCGGGCGGGGTCATTTCCTACTCCATGGGGGTCTTGGGCCTGGGGGCCCGCCGGGCAGGGGAGGGGGATCCGTTGGTGCAGGTGTCGGCGGCGGGGGCGGAGGCGGTTGACTTTGTGGCGGGCTTGGAGAGGGAGTATGGGGCTGAGGTGGTTTCCAGGGGGCCGGGGTTTGTTGGGGAGGGCTTTATGGACGCCTTGCAGAGGTCCAGGAGGGAGTATAGGTTGTTGTTTGTCTACCTGCATTCGCCTGATCATCCGGATACGCCGGGGTTTGTGGAGGGGACGCTGTGTACCGAGGTTTTCGGGGCGTTTGTCAATCAGAATTTCGTGGCGTGGGGCGGGAGTATAAGGGCTAGTGAGGGGTTTAAGATGAGTAATAGCTTGAAGGCGTCCAGGTTTCCCTTTTGTGCTGTTGTTATGGCGTCTACTAATCAACGCATTGCTTTGCTTCAGCAGGTATATGTTTCTATTCCTGCTGCTGATTATTTTCGAGACTTTGGATTTGATTCCAGCTTTGTGAGGTTTATGATTTTGATCATGTTGCTGTTTAATTACTCTATGGTAGATACTATGTGTAGACTAGAGTATGTTAATTGTGATCAATGTTGGTGTTTTGGTTGAGATATCATCGACTTTGTTGCATATTGGGCAAGTTTGAAGTAGCTTTATGCTTTCTCCCAAGAGCATTGAATGGGTTATAGTGGGCTGGGGAAGTAGTCTTGGGAAGGGGGTGAGTAAAAAGATGGGATGGGAGAAAGCAGAAACACGGGATGACCAAATGCGAAGAAGAAAGTGACAGTTTGTGTGTGATAACTGATAAATACTTGATGTTGCAATAAAAAGACAGACAAATAAAATGCAGAACTTACGGATTATAACAAGAGGCTCGTGATTTCGCAAGGCAGATGGCTTTTCATTAGCTGCCAAAATAACAAAATTAGATATCATCACTGTGACTGCTTTGTTAGTTGTCTATGCAAAGTCCAAGAATTTCTCGGCATTTGTTTATGAAGGTTGCAATGTTTCGTGAAATTACAACAGCACCAACGACCTTGTTCTGAGTTAGTATTTGTTAAAAAGTTATACTTGGAGAAACTATCATGTTCTTTCATGAATTAATTTTCTTTTGTTTGGTTTAGTGGTTGTGGTCATGACTCATGAGTGACTGTTTCAAGTTGATTTAGTAAGTTGTGGTTGACTGGTTGTTGTCTACCATGGATGATTTAGTTTAAGGGAAAGAAAGATATTGATTTTGCTAATTCTAGCTCACTTGATGCCACAAGGATTTCTGGTGATGGCGCTGGTGATCTGTTTATGCAACTCTACTGAGAAGTAAATTCTTTCTGAAAGCCTATTTTAAAATCACGAGAATTGTATTGATGTCGAGGGATCTTTTTCTCTGTATTCCTGCCATGGTTTCTACGTACAACAGCATATCTTATTTTTGACTAGATCACTTCTTCGGACCATAGTTCACACTGACAAGGGCAAAATATTAGGTTTGCTTGAGAGTATACTCTCAAATTCAACTCTAGGTATATATTATGTACCTTGTATACTTTTTTGTGTACCTTTAATATATTAGAATTATACAATATTTTCACTGTGCTACATAAAAACTTATCAAAGGTACACAAAAAATACACAAAGGTACATAAAAGTATATTACTCCCTCCAATCCACTCAATTCCCCACATCTCTTTTTTGTCACTATTTGAAACAAAACTTTTATCATCAATAACTCAATATATATAATTTAAAAAATAATAAAAATATATTTTCATAAAAGAACTTGTAAATAGAAATCTAACAATTATATATTTGTAATTTTTTCATTTTTAATTTATGAGTTATTTAAAGTCAAAATATGACCTCGACAAGTGTGAAAAAGCACTTGTGGGGAAATGAGTGGATCAGAGGTAGTATA
>CAAKMY010088267.1:0-11171 GCA_901111285.1 Corrigiola litoralis | reverse complement strand
AAAAAAAAAAAAAAAAGAATAAAGGAAAGAAGAGTTAGTCTCAGTCATACTAAGTAGGAGCTTTTAGCATATTTTCTCAAAGTGGTGTTCTTTTTTCTGAGAGTCTGAGACTATTGATATAGTTGTAGAGTTGTGTAAGCTCCACAACGCCATTACTTTCCACTATGAGGCTTAGAAGAGAATCGAAAAAGTGCAATAGGCAGTTGCCATCTTCTACAAGATCACAATTTTTCTAATATGCTTGCATGGCAATTCTAAAGATAAATGTATATTAATTGGTGCTTTCTCCGTGATCCTTCTTTATCAAAATGGCCAAAATGATAGCTTGGTGGTTATATGTAGTTTTGGCTATTGCAATGATTTTATGACTAAGTCGGTTTTGTTTTCCATCTGTAGTGCAAGAATGTCCTTAACAAGGTCCAGAGAAGGATAGACAAGGAAGGCAGTCAAATTGTACCTCTTCTGACAGACTTGTGTAAGAAAGCTGAAAGTCCTGGTTATGGGTCAGGAAACAAAATACTGGATTTCCGCAAGATTGACCACCGAATTGACAAATTACAGTACAGTGGAGTGATGGAAGTTGCAATTGATGTGCAGTTAATGTTGAAAAGTGCCGTGCAGTATTATGGTTTTTCGCATGAGGTATGGCTCGTTTTTTATATATTATCATTGAACTTTGCAGTTGACAAGATTGACTTCATATAGCTCTAAAGCTCAGTCTATTTAGTTGGCCACGAGAATAACTAAACTGAGTCAGACTTGGGTGAATCTCGAGGTTATTATAGAATATGGTATCCATTCGTTTAACTATTATTATCTTTATGAATATCTTTATTTCATTATATTTTTAAAATTCTGTCAATGGATCTCAGCCCCTAAAAGCAGATTGTGTTACAAGCCAAGCATTTTTGGGCTTGTGGGTGATTATTGGTTTCGTCCGAATTTTGTGTTTGTAGCTTTTATATTATATGTTGCTGATATCCCTGTTGTTTTAAGTCATATTATCATGTCCAGTTCTCGTATTCTGCTTCAAAAGTTTCTCTTTTAATACAATGACAACAAAACCTGGGTCCTACAAGATTTCAAGGTCACACATTGCAATTCATGTCTCCAAAAAATTCGCTTTTTGTGTCACAGTAAAATCCTTTGAAAGGACTACTCCTGTGAGTAGCTTAAAATTGTTGGACAAGTTAATTTCTATGTCCTTGAAATGAAAGCCTCAAACCGTGTTTTCTTTGAGTGACGGGTATGGATTTACATATATCTGAAAAGCATGAAGCTTCTTCTGATTCTTTCTTGTCAAATAACTGATAGTACTCGATTGGATGTGCAGCTTTCAGCTATTGCAAGTTGCAAATGTTCTTTCGCTGATAATGCATCTGTAACTCACGATTTAATTGATTGTAGCTAAAAGTGAATAGGATCACAGATGACATAACGTGATAACACTCTGCATGTGTAGATGGTTGTAATTGATGAATGTATAAATATGCTGGTGATAGATTGTGAGAGAGGGGGTACAGATGACATTGGCCTTCTAGAAAACTAGAACAATGCTTCCAGATCATTTTACTGCTACCTTTGTCAACTGTTCCTTTGCGTTAGAAAGTGAAGTCCAATGCTACCAAACACTATGATTTCTTCATGCAGTTTTATATGCTTTGCTCTGGTCATGTCTGTGTCTTATGGGCCTGGCCCATTTGATACGAGTTTGCTTATGTACTTTTGCATCGTTTGACTAGCATTTAAGCTGTCTTTTGTCAGCTTCATCATGAGGAAGGTCAGTCTTGTTTTTCATTTTCTCCCGTCACCTCTAAATATAAGGTCGACGGTCACTTTGCGAGAAAATTAAACCTTCACATGCCTTGCTTATACTTTTCAACCCCTTCTAGTCCTGCTCTAGGAAAACGAGGACCCGGTTTATGCCTTTACATGCCTTTAGATAGTTTTGGTTAAAGTGAAATAATGAGCAGCCAACTAGGCAACTATGTCATTAGCTGGTTAAATTCTTGAATGAAATACCTACCTTACAGATATTAATACCGCGATTGTTTGTATGTGCAGGTTCGATGTGAAGCAAGGAAGGTGCATGATCTATTTTTTGACATATTAAAGATGTCTTTTCCAGATATTGATTTCCAGGAGGCCAAGAATATTGTGTCCTTTACTGGTCCTACATCTGCAGCAGCTGCTTCTGCGTTAAGATCAGCCGCTCCATCGCAAGGTAGAAAGCATAGATTGATGAATGATGTTGAACCGGAGATGAGCCCATCACCTAGGCAATCATTGCGTGGACCAGTTATAACTAACGATGACTTAAGGATCAAAACCCATTTGCCTGTGAAGGAATCAAGACGTGGCGGCAACGGTAGCAGCCGCGACCAAGGGCCTCAGCATGACGACTCTCCTCGGCTGACTCATCCTGGTGATTTGGTTGTTTGCAAAAAGAAGAGGAAAGACCGGGAGAAGCCAACTGTGAATACTAGGTCTGGTTCTGCTGGACCCGTCTCTCCTCCTAGCATGGGTCGTAGTATTAGAAGCCCTGGTTCAGCGTCAACTCCAAGAGACTCTAGATCGGGCCAACAAGTGTGGTCTAATCAATCGGCGCAACAGGGGAATGGCAGCAGTAGTGGGGGAACTATTGGGTGGGCCAATCCTGTAAAGAGACTGAGAACAGATTCCGGGAAGAGGAGACCAAGCATTATGTGATTTTACATATGAATTTGGTGTATGAAATGCTGAATGAAAAACTGTTGTCCTTGATGTGTAGGCAGCCGGGGTGAGTATAGTGTAACTAGGTATGTAAAAGTCCAATTAGGCGTTGACCCCCCTGGTTATTTTGTTTCTTGTTGAAATATAAATCGAGCATCATTGACCCCTTGTATATTTACCGTTCCCATGCTTGACAAAATGTCATTTCTTTGTAGTATTTACCTAATCCCTCATTGTGAGGATAGTTTCTGACCATTGATCTGGAACCTGTTCTTAAGCACAGCTCTTTCACCTTCCTGTATAAGGTGTACGATCCAGCTTCGCATGTAGACAAGTCAGTACTGTGGTGTAATGTCATCTAGATCATGATTAGCATGTTTAGGATAAAGTATTGACTTTCTCCGGCAACAATTATCGCCAGAAGGGATCTTCAAAGAAGACCCCAAATATAATTCTCTATTGAGTAATTGGTACACTGGAGTCTCCTATGAGGTTGAGGTCGTAGGGACCGTAGGGTCTTGCCAATTTTTGGTTCAGCTTGTGCTCAGAAAGAAGAATTTTATCTTCATTACAGTAAGAGGCAATTCATGTCTGGCTTGCATGGGGAAATAGGTAATTTTTTGTGGAATTAGTTACTGTCACAAATCAGAATCCAAATATCTGAGCGACGTAAACCAATTTTGCATAAATAGACCGTACAATTATTTACAGAGAATCCAACAAATTAACAGAGCCTGGGGCAATATTAAACCCCACAAATAATCCCCAACAGACTAATCTTTACATTAGAGCTGAGGATTACATAAGAGCTGAAAATCAAATTAACCAAACCTAAGTGATAATGTACAGATAAAAGTGGATAAAATGGATTAAATGACACAGTTCAGTGCTTGCAACTAGGGATCCGCTTGACCAACCATCTCATCATCACTGGAAGCATCACCTTCGTCTTCAGTCAATTCCTCATCGCTCGTCTTTTCTTCAGGAACAGCTCCAGCATCTTCTGGCTTTGCATACTTCTCACAGTATTCTTAACACACAGATACACACTCTATTAGGACTTACCCTACGTTAATATTAAAGCTTAAAGATTATATAGTGCCTTTGAAATTACATTTGGGAATACGTTTAAGAATAAGGGAGGAAATAAAACATATAATGAGCGATATCAAATTTCAACAACAAAGAGAACAAACAAATTACAATTACCAAAAGGTAAAACACACATGTAATGCTTCCACCAATTGGATGCAAGACCTAACAAACCAATTGGATGGGTACTGTACTAAAGAGCAAGCAAGACCTCCACGGATATAGAAGCAAAGCAAAGCAAAGTGCAGAATCTACAACCATGGAACATGCTTTTGCATAATGTCCTACAACAGTACAGTAACCATCCCTTGAGAAAATGAACCACCATGGACTTTGATGCACTGTTTTCAGTTCGAACGGTTAGGGTTTACATACAAGCACAGATGAAACACACATTACAACATCACAAGCACACCTAACACTCTAAAAGGCATTCCAAAAGTTCACAGGGCTCAACCAACGTTTTTTATTTATCAAAACAGCAGTTACTTAGGTGCAGCCTTCGATTTCAGAGCCAATTCTCAGAGACTGCTTCTAGCAAAAACTAGGTCCATCCACCCATTCTACACAATATCAGAAAGATTAGTCCTATAGGCCGAGACATATAACATCAAATGTTCTGACTTGCTACTAATCTGAAGTTCTGAACCTCGGGAGCATTATAAGGTGTCCCCACCATCTACAGTTTGGTGAAGGACGTAGAAAATTTATGGAGGCAGATCATGTGCTCCGGTAGAGAAAATTAAAACAGAATGAAAGAAACCACAAAAAAGTATTTTTCAACCAAATTACTATCAAAACCTTCAGTCTGATCTCTCCACTAGTTTATCCTCAAAACCAGGTGGTAAACCTCTTCGCTCAAGACATGGCAATATAAACATAGATATTCGTCTTAGTAGCCTCGTAAAAAGAGTAACTGTGGTATATTTTCTAGAACTAAACAAAAGAAAACACTTCAATTTGACTCATATTTGGCATACTAACAAAACACTATTGCAGCTGTGTAACTCCTTGTAAACTAAAGACATCAAACCAGATTAATAGTAGCGGTAATTACTTCAGTTTAAGACAGAACCAGAAATGTCAAACTTCAACTAAAAGAGCTTACATTCTGGACAACACTTTCCCTTCGCAGAAAGAGTGACTTAAGTAAATACTTAATACACTTCTCCACTAACAATGACATATCAATAATACTATAATATAATTTATGTAGTGAGATTGGAGAGCTCACTCTATTCTCATCAAGCCAAACTCTTAACATATCATCGAGATGCATATACTAAACCTTAACCTGGAGAGAAGAATATCCTAACATCCTTCTGTACTCACCATTCAATCAAAAAAACAAATGAAAAAAAATAACACAGAAGAAAATTCAATAAACTTTTGCTGCCACAATTAACTTCAGATTTTCAAATGAGTGCTCCTAAAGAGAATGCTGACCCGGGGAAGATTTTGACATACAGCCCAAATAAACATAAAGTACGGAAAGAACTTTGAGCCTCCAAATGGGCTTCTAAGAATCGGCAAGACAGAAAAAACTGTTTATCAGTCTCAGAGGTTCCATGAAACACTCAATCTCAACAGCGTCAACTAGGTCAACCTTTTCCCTCAATTGTTAAAAAGAAATTGTGAACAAACTTGAAGGAATCATGAAGTACGCTTCATGGTACAATTTTGGAACAAAGACTTAACCACAGTCCAGGGTATACATCCCTAAACCTAACTACCGCTCAATAAAGTAACAACAGTACATAGTAGAGTATAGTATCCATAAGGATGCCCAAAGACCATGCTTTGACAATCGTATAAAAATCCAGTAGGATATGTCAATCTATTATCAATGCTGAGTATCTGAAAGTCAGAAACATGTCGTATGACAACATTAAGTACAGGAAGGTTCATTTCTTAATACTGATAAATTACACAAACCAGAAAACCAAAAGTCATCATAATCATGCTATATGAAGCTTTGACAAAGAGAACTTTCTAAGTAATGTCTTTTATGACACACTATCGATGAATTTGCTATGTTAAGCAAGCAATATAGTGACATAAGCTATAACTATTATGATCCAAGGAAAGTCAAAATTTAGACTAGGTGCATGAAGCAACATTTCAAACACCCATACCAACCATCACAATCGCAATAAGAGAGTACATGACTGTAAATACCTTTAACTCTTTTCTCATATGCAGCTCGGTCACGCATCATCAAAGCAGCAGCCTCCCCATTCAGAGGATCAGAAGGATTTGGATACAAAAGAAGTTGAGGGAGGAACACTTCAAAAACATTTACCAAATCTGGAAAACAAGAAAGACCTCTAGCCTCAAACAGTAACAAGTTATCAACATTTCAAGAATGTAGAGAACTACTATATAGAGAGTTGCATTACCAAACATTGGACTCCAAGTCTGATTTATAACATCAAGACAAACTGATCCTGACCTGAAAGTCGTGGTTTGCATTTGTAAGACAGTTAGATAAACAAAAACTTATATCGTAACTGCAACAAATATTGGACTAATCAATATAGTAATATAAACTATTACAGCACTTTGCAACTTACATTTCATCAACATTCGGATGGTATATCTTGTTTATAAAGCCTATAGATGGAGATTTATAGGGATAAGCATCTGGAAGCTCTACCCTCATCCTCCACACACCTCCATGATAAGGACCTGCCACCAAACCAAACCAAACCAAATTTAACATTATGGCTTTATATAACATATATGCTGCTCTACTATTTCAAGGGCAGAAGATGCCAAGATAGTATCACAATTCATACTCCTACAATAGGATCATAGAAACAAGGTTACTCCACATATAGGCCTACAAGTAAAAGTAGTAAGTTCTCCTTCAAAAAGTTTTTCAATATATCACACAGCCAAACATATTTGCACGATGATATCCCAATATGCATGCCTTAGAAATGAACTCATTTAATCAACTAGATAGAAAAGCAAGCATTTCCAAGTACAGCACCAAGCCACCAATAAGACATTTAACATGAAACACTAAGTCAACAACTTTAAATAACTAAACAAGATTTCCCAAACTTCCATGATCTGCCAAAAAGTGAAACTGGCTAAATCAGAAACTGGCTAAATCAGGAACTAACAGAAAAAACAGAAAAAGTTAATTCCCACACAAGGGAAGCAGGAACATAAACATATACAGAAAAACTGAAATGATACTCAAAACATTAGCACAAGATATTAAGATTACACCTAGTCGCAAATTAAGTTAAAGTGATCACTTTTTACTAAGACGGTGATAAAAGTGACTACTTTGAGCGAAAAAGCGACCACTTCAAGACCGTCTAATTTACCTCATACAGACTTTCTCAAACATTAGAAACAAAAGAACAACATAGAAAAAAACTTACTTTCATTAGGCCCATGAAACTCTACATAAAACTCTTGCATGCCATCATTAATCATCTCCACCTTGTAATCACTCATCATGCTGCAACACAACAAACAAACAAACAACCCATCAGCCAAAAAGAGCTAAACCCAATACAAAACCAAACATAACCACCATAAAATCATAACAAGATAAAAGCTTCAATGATATAAATGAATATGAGCAATTACAGTTTCATCAAATCCATCTCTCTCCTTTTGCTTGGGGAAGACATGGTTTCTTTGTACAGTGTTCAACTTTTGGGTTGTCAAAGAGAGGAGAGATTTGTCTAATGGCTTGTGCTGTTGATAGAAGCAAAGAATGGAGAGTCTGTAAGCAAGGATGAGTGGAGAAACAAGAGGATAGAAGCAAAGTTGGAGAACATATGATGAGGGACCTATATTTAATGCAATACTATAAGATTAGTATTTTAGAGGGTTTATTATAAATTACTTCGCGTATGGATTATGAAAAGAGACTATCTAATTTCGACTTAAAAACAAGACGTAGTCACAAATCCGGATGAAATTGCCACTTTTTATTAACTCTATACTATGATAAAGTGATCACTTTAAGTCTTATCGTTTTTGTTGGCTGTTATTTGGTGGTCTAACCACATTGTAATATGGCATAGCACAAATTTCTTCTAAAAAAAAGGTGAAATCCATCTCAAGGAATGAGGATACTACGTGATTTTGGGTTGATCATTGCTCATCGAGTGATCATTTCTAAAACGATGCTACTAAGTATTGGTTCTTATGAGAATTTATTTATAGGGTGATTACTTAATAGCCAAAAATTATGTAACCATCATAAATTAGTAAAAATATACATATTGATTTTTAATACATAGTATGAGTCATTGATTACTTTTAGTTTGACTTTTTATGAACGAATGGACGATTGTGATGAATTGTTAAAATTCAATGGCAATGATACATTGGTTTCAATGGCTACAACATTGTTGTGTACTTTGTCTAATAGTATTTGCCTTATTTTTATGGAGATAGTCTTATTAAGATTTTTTTGTTAGTTTATTAGCATAGTCTTAGGCTCTTAGCCTCATAGTAGCATTATTAATATTATTATGTTATTTGAAAGGGAAATCTACTAACACTAGATGACTAACATTATGAAGATTCTCTCATTTGTATGTTGACACCTCTCCCTTTTGTCAGTCACTCTTTCTCTATCTTGTGATCATGTGTCTGTGTATGCAATACAACAAAAGATTGCGTAGATCAGCAGTAGCAGGGAAGTATTTAATCCCGAATCTTATCTAGAATTCTTGAAGTATTGGAATTTGAGTGTGTGTAGTGTGGAAGTGGGTGCATCACATATTTTGGAGGTTTATAAACTTGATTTGCGGTTTGCTACCCCTTTACAATAAACAAAAGTTAAGAAGACTCTCTCTTTCATGATTTTGTCACTAATTATATGGACATGATGATATCACCATTACAATGATTGAAAGGCTTGGTAATTGGTATTAAGTTGCTTTCGGTTCCAACATCTCATCACTCAGTATATAAGTAGATAAATGTTACGGGAGTAAATATCAGTAAAATTTTGTTGTTGATATAAATCGAGTTTGTTTTATTAGCTTTGTCGATAACGTGACAAGAAAAGAATCTGCAAAATTGGAGTACCAATCTGCTTACATAACACTCATGGACTTATGAAGCCTATAACTTTCTTTCTTTTCATGAGATTCTTTCTACTAAAGTCAAACACCAGTTGATCTTTACTCTAGGTGATGTTGCATCTACTGGTATATTTTCCAAATCAAATCATGCAATGTGTTTCATGTTAACTCCAGGACATAGTAATATATATTAAGCCACCAGGCAATCAGGCATTTTCTAGTAGAGGTAGCCACCTTTTTGCGGTGATGGAATTTCTTATGGTGGTTTTTCATTGTCATTAACTCACGGAAATTGAAAAAATAGCATATAACTGAAGAAATAAAGATTGACACTACTAAACCAGTAATTACTCTATAAAATTGTCTTGTTTTAAATTAAAATTACGCAATTGGTTTTTGATGTAAACTTATTGGTTTTACAGTGTTACTAAAAAGTGATTTTTAAAAAAAATTGTGACTGAAAATCTCTTTCATGACGTGTGCTGATAAGTATGTTATTAAGGTCACTTTACAGATAAATTTAGTGAATCATGTAATGTCTTATTGCTCCTTTGCTGTATGTACAAGTATAAGACAACAATCGGGCATCACACGGGTTATCTCTCACATGAAACATGGTCCCTGGCCTAAGGCTATATTAGATTCCAGACAAACACATCAGGCTGTGAAATCTACAATATGCAAGACAATCAACAAACGGGCGGAACCAATTTTTTGCTCCTAGAACTTGTACATCGATGTGTGGCTTTTGCTTGACGAACTTGAACAAGCAGTCTTTATTAACATGTAAACCAGAAGTAATATAATTACTTTAGTTAATCAAAGGCAAAACATTAGCTAGTAGCCTTATAGATATATATCTATGATCCATTGAATTATAACATATTTTTTTAGGTAATAACGTTCCCCGAAGCAAAACTCTCCCGAAAATGTCGGCTCTGAAACGGACAGAAATTTTTAGTAGCCATCCTAGACACATATAATGGAGAATGGAATAAGAAAATTAGCAAAAACTAACCTAGGCATAGCCCAAACCATCGGTTTTACCCATTATTCTGATGCTCGAATCGTGCGATGAACACACCCTAAATCTATCAAGACGAAGGAATGACATTATCATATGCTCCAATTATGCTCCAATATACCCTATGAGCATATTCGGTCACTTTTGGGGACTTTTACCACAAAATAAAAATTCGACACAAAAAGCCAGTTTTTGTAGACTATAAACCACGAAAAAACCTCGTTTCGGCCCCGAAATAGAATCGGACGAAAATTGACAGGAGGAATCCAAGACACTTATAATGAAGAATGGAATAAGAAAATTGGTAAAAAGTAGCTTAGGTATAGCCCAAACCATCATTTTTGCCGATTATTTACATGCTCGAATCGAGTGTTAAACACGCCGTAAATCTATCAAGACAAGGAATGACATTGCCTTATACTCGGATTATGCTCCAATATACCCTATGAGTATGCTTGGTCACTATCGGTTTTTTTTCCAGATAATAAAAAATCGACCCAAATAGCCGATTTTTGTGGACGAAAAAACCCCGTTACGGCCCCGAAAGAGAATCGGACGAAAATTGTCCATCGGTTTTGTCCATTACTCACATGCTCGAATCGAGCAGTAAACACACTGTAAGACTATCAAGACAAAGGAATTGCATTGGCATAAGCTCCAATTATGCTCTAATACACCCTATGGACATGTTTGTTAAATTTCGGGAATTTTCCGGAAAACCAAAAATCGACCCAAAAAGCCGGTTTTTGTGGACTATTATCCACGAAAAAACCTCGTTTCGGCCCCGAAATAGAATCGGACGAAAATTGGTGGGCGGCATCCTATACACAAAAAATAAAGAATGGAACAAGAAAATTGCCAAAAAGTAGCCTAGGCGTAGTCCAAACAATCGATTTTGTCCATTACTCACATGCTCGAATCGAGCAGTAAACACACCGTAACACTATCAAAAAAAATGAATGGCATTGCCATATGCTACAATTATACTCGAATATACCCTATGGACATGCTTGCTAAATTTTGGGAATTTTTCAGAAAAAACAAAAATCGACCCAAAAAGCCGGTTTTTGTGGACTATTATTCACGAAAAAACCTCGTTTCGGCCCCGAAATAGAATCAGACAAAAATTTATGGGAGGCATCCTATACACATATAATGAATAATGGAACAAGAAAATTGCCAAAAAGTAGACAAGGCGTAGCCCAGACCATCGGTTTTGTCCATTACTCACATGCTCGAATCGAGCGGTAAACACACCGTAAAACTATCAAGACGAAGGA
>CAAKMY010088256.1:0-18948 GCA_901111285.1 Corrigiola litoralis | reverse complement strand
ATTGAGTGGATCAGAGGGAGTAGTAGATTAACAGAAATGCCAAAGAAAAAAGATAGATGTATACTCATACGGGCTAAAGATCGACTTCAACTGATTTGCATTGTTTCTATTAATCAACAAACCAGAAGTACCAATAAGGTTCCCTACTTCCCTCTCCTAACTTCCTAAGCAACAAAGCAGAAGTACCAATAAGATTCCCTGAACAAAATCTCAATGCAACATTCATCAACCATCTTCTATGCACTTCCAAAACAACTGCTCCCTCTTAAAACAATACCAAAAAAACACACCAAGTAATCCAATGGCATTGTAACATACTCAACAAAATCACACCAAAACTCATAATTTTCCTTCAAATAACACTTTATTAGTTCAAAAATACAGCAAATTAACAACTCTGTGAAACTATATTACTAATTCACCAACTGACCACTAAATAATACCTCAAAAATACAAAATTAATCACAAAACTCACTTAGACATTTTATCAAACACTTGCATGCACTCCACGAACAAGCTCAAAACCACTTAAAAACACTCTCTTTTGATCAACAACATAAAACCCACAAAAACAATCAATACCAATGACAACATACATACTAAAGCTAAGAACTTTACTTAAATCACAAAATGTGGGATTTATGGTACAGTAAATAACTACCATAAGAGACTATGATACCAAATTTCAGAGAATACCCACTTAAATTAAGCTCAATTAGATACAAAATTAATCAAAAAACAAGCAGAATGATTGAAAAAGGAGGGATCTTTGGTAAATTTTGTAAGTTCTAGCAAAATAAAAAGTGATGTACAAGAGTAAAAAAGACTTACACTAAAGTTGGTTTAATTGTGAATTGAAGAAGTGTGTGAGATAATATTGTTGCTCAAATCAATGCCCACCAAAAATTAATAGCAGAAATTTGAAAAAAATTGAGGGTTTAAAGGTTTGATAAACCTTATATTTTCCCTCTTCGAGGGTTCTTAGGAGGTAAAACTAATTCTCTAAAAAGATCGTCTATTTTTATTTTAAAAAATACTATTTTTTATTTTTAAGAAAAAATATATTTTTATTTAAAAAATTACTAAAAAGTACACTTTTTTATCAATTAAGTCATTTTTTCTTTTTGAGGAAAATAAATTAAATTTAGGAAAAGTAAGTAAAGTTTAGAAAAAGTCAGTTCAGTTCATATGAGTTCAGTTTATTTTATTTTTATAGGGATAATATGAACTCCGTCTAGTTTTATGATAAAAAAGATTGTCTCTCCCAAGGCTTTTGGGAGAAGTAATAATCTGCACTTGATGTGTTGGTCAACTCGAACAAGATGTGAAACGATTAGGCTGAAAATCCATTTTTGAAATTGTCATTTGAGACTCACTAAACCTAAGTAATTGAATAAAAACTGGTTGAACGTGATTTTTTATGACTATCCTATTGGATCAAATTAATTTTTTATATCGCATATAACGCAAAACGTTTCGGTGAATCATAAGTTATGATTAATAACTCATCACAAAACTTTATACTAGCTTACTTTGGTTCTATACGTATGTGTTCTTGTTCGTTGTTTAGAGATTGTTTGGGTAGAGCTTTTCACAAGGTTTTGGTTGACATGGATAACATTATAGTTCTTGTCCGTGGTTTATAGATTGTTTGGGTAGAGTTTTTCACAAGGTTTTGGTTGAAATAGATAATATATAGTTCTTGTTCTTGGAAGGTCATGCGTGGCCTCAAACAGTGAGGTCTAACACAATACGTCAATTCTCATGGCCAAGTGATTGGAGTCCAATTTTCAAGGTAAATTAACAATTTTTGTAAGTGAAGAAGTAAAGTAAAAGTAATGGGAGGCAATGGGTGGCGAGTCTTTTATGAAAAAGTGAGGTCATTTTAGACTATTAAAAAGGTAAAAGTATACCGTAAAAATAAATGGGTAGAAATGTGTGGATTACTCTAAAATGAAATTTGGGATGAAATGGTTGGGACGAGGGATCAATTCTTAGCTGAGATTTTCCTCTCTTTTGGAAAAAAGAAAAAAATATTTTACTACGTACACTAACTTGGAATATAAGTTGTAGTTCTATTATATTCATATATGATCATCATTGTGAATCGGGTAGGGGAGAAGTGATTATCCTTTTCACCATCCACCCAAGAGATATTGATTCGATTCTCACCGGGTATATGTCGAGGTCCTCCCCTTTATCCCCCCGTAAAATGACATCCACTCCTTATCTACCTAATAATAAAAAAGTGATCATCATGATAACGTGTTAAAACAATAATTATAGAGAATATAGAGGGGAGAGAATTAACTGATGTATATTTTTTTAAGGGAGATATAAGTATATATACAAGAGTCTCCTCGGGGAATAAGTAAACTATATATTACATCATAATATATGGAAACTATGTATTATAGTAGTTGTTTGCTCATTGCTGATATAAAATTGCTTTCTTTCAAGTTTCAACTCAATTATCTTTATGATTAGCAATGGATATTTGCTACATAGAGAAACTCGTGTCTTTGCGTGGAAAGTTCAGAAACATTGTATTGATCACATAACTCTAATAATTTCCAAAATTAAAGAACTTTCAATTGATTGATTGGGAGGGAGCCAGGAGGTTAGTGGTAAACAAGCTAGTCGGCATCTGTGAACAAGTACACAAGCACATCTCTAGTAGGTCCTACACTTGCCCTAAATACAAACACATGAAAGAAAACAAAATAGTAAGGAGCACGTCTTCTCTTTCCTTAGATTTTGTAGATTAGGTGAAATCCCCAACGACAGGAAAAGCGTGCTGCACCAACAGTGTTCTACCCCAACAATTTTACCCCAAGCTTTCATCATGGTAGCGGATCGTAGGGGTATGATACCTCTTTATAGCATGGAAGATCGATTCAATCAAAATGTACTCAATCAATAATCGATTCATTTATAAAAGCTTGATTTAAGCTCGAACTTCACTCAAGTTTCCAACTAACCTATATGAATAGGTCGAAACTTGACTCAATAAGCTTATGAGAAACTCGAGTATTAACCGAGTATAACAATAACATCTACTAATTTTTTAAAATCTAAATATGCTTTTATAAACCAAAAAAATTATATCTCTCCTTCAAATAAAAGAAAATCTAACTAAAAATCGAAAATCTCGAGCTTAAGTCGGGTTCTATATGAGCTTCTCGATCTTGAGCTGTGTATTCAAGTACATGAACTCGAGTCGAGCTTCAAATTTTCAAACTCGCAATCTTTGCGGGTCAAATCGAACTCAACTCTTCACTTATACACACCTAGTTATCATCTCTAAAGTTCTTATCTAAAGAACATCTAAGTTATAAGGTAAGTTAGATGGGTAAACATCAACTCTACTCGTCTCATTTACAAGTTAGACCCGGGTTTTTGGCTCAAAAACCTCTTCCCAAATCCCAAACACAATCCTCCGTTCTCGGGGCAAAAACTACTTGTTAGGCACACTCCACCTCAATTCAATCTCTACCAAAATCTTTAACTTAAAAATAGACAATCTCAAACTTAAACATAGACGATCTTATACAAAACTTTACGACTTTCATGGACCCAGTCCTAGGTACTTAGGTAGTAGGCATGTAACAAAGCACTCCATATAACATCGATTTCACACACTATTACACCGACCCAACTTACGTAACATCCCCAACTACTATATATATACTACTCCCCACCATTCTTAAACAAAAAACCCAAAAAAACCCACATATTTTCCTCCCAAAAAAAAAAAAAACAAAAAACACCAATTTTTTGATCACTTTTTCCTCAAATAATTTCCTGTTCATTTCCCCCACTTTAATTTTGGTGGGTCTGATTTCTTTTTGATAAAAAATTCTGGGTTTTGTTTTTTTTTGGAGAATTATTAAGTTCGATGATGGGTACTACTAATCATAACATTAATAATAATAATAGTAATAATAGTAGAAATTGGAAGAAAGTAAAGGAGCAGAGTTTTCATGGGGGTGGTTCAAAACCCAGATCATCCTTCTGCAGGAAGTCTTCTGTTAATGGTAATTTTGTCAGACTTTTTTTTAATTCTGTTATTTTTATTTGTCAGAAAGTTTCCTTCTTTAATTATTTGTTAATGAATATTTTTGTCAGATGTTTTATTATTTTGAATTCCCATGTTGGAATTAGTAAAAGAATTTGACTTAGTCGTAAATTGAGTTAAAGTAGTCGCTTTTTTGTTAACAATTTAATAAAAGCGGCCACTTTAAGCCGAAAAGTGACCCCCTTTTTTTGTTGACATTAATTAAAGGGACCAGTTTAAGCCGAAAAGTGACCCTTTATTTTGTAATAAAAGCGATCACTTTAAGCCGAAAAATGACTTTTTTTTGTTAACAGTAATAAAAGCGACCAGTTTAAGCCGAAAGTGACTATTTTAAGACGGTCTAATTTTAGCTACTATGGTTGGTTATAGAATATAGATTACAAAAGCTACTGAATTTTTACTGTGATTGTGTAGAAAGAGGGAAAATTCTGATGATTGTTGATGTGTTAGACAAGGGAGCAAAAAGGGTAATTGATTTTGATGGTTTGAGTTGAGGTTGTTATAATTACTCGGAGACATTCTGACATGAAGTTTAACTGAATTTGTTTATATTCAGGAGCTAAGAATAAAGTGTCTGGAATCTTTTTTGTACTTGGTTGAGGTTTAGGAATATTATTATTACTTGTGTTATTATTATTCTATAGCTTGCTATATCTGTCTTTACCCCAAGTGTATAGGTTGAAGCTGAAACTTTCTAGTTATAGCATTTTATGCAAATTTAGGCTTCAGATGATTCAACCATCTTATCAACGTGTTCTGCCTTTTTTAGTGGCTTAGTTTAGTATAGTTGAGACTTGAGAATAGTATGGATGTTTTAAAGGTTAGTAATTGTCCTGTTAGGATTTAACCACATTGTTAAGGAACATCGAAGTTGGACTTCAAGGGCTCTAGCAGTTCTTGTTCTTTGAGGACTATCGACCAAAATTAGTTTGGGTAACATGGTCGTTCTGTTGAGGGATGGTCCCCAAATTGTATTTTTCGAAAACATTGTTTGCATAAATTGGTCCTTTGTTTTTAGGTGCAAAAAATGGTCCTTAATTTCTGAAATGGGAACTTCACAGATTAGTGAATAATTCGTCTGTGTTTAGCTGATAAAAGTGCATATGTGTTAAATGAAGCTGAACTTTGAAAATTTTGAATCGCGATAATTCCTGGAGTTGTTTTCGTTTTCAATGACTTTCTTCATGTTTGATTTGTTCTTTTGGGGACAAGTGTTGTTTTGCTCTGTTCTTTATGGAGTCAACTTGTCGATTCCTTGATTAGGAATAGTTTTATTCTCCTTTTGTAAAAGCAAATTGCTTACACTCCTCTTTGTTATATAGGCGAGCAGCTATCTATGCTTCAAATGGAGGCGAAATTCTGTGCAACTGTAGGGGGAGTTTCGTTGAAACAGGTAATGGAAGGCCAGAGGTACATCAACATTAATCTGGAAGACGAAAAGGTTACACAGAAGGTCATGCAGTGGAAGGACTCTGCTGTCCAGGAGGCTTTCCGGGATGCCAAGCAGCGTTTTTGGGCGATGATGCATAAAGAACCATGTGACATTGAACTGCCTGATCCTGATGTTTTTATCGACCGGATTGACTGGGACTCCAGTGTTGACCCAAAGCTCATGTTGGACTTGGATAATAGAGAGCCCGATGATACTTGTGAGACTGAAAAACGGTACAGTGGGGTAGTTCTTGGAATTCCAATGGTCTCCGACCAATATGTTTTGACGTCCAGTGGCTGGGGTGACGCTGAAGATGTTGCGCCACAACCAAAGAATGGCGAAAATTACGATGATAATGTCAATTGGGATTGGGGTGACAATGGTGTGCCCATGGAAGAGACGGGTTGGTCGCAGGGTTGCGCAGATAGTTATGATTATGCTGCTCAAAAAATGGACAGTGGCTGGGACAGTAAGGATTTTGTACCAGCATCGAATGATTTTAGAACGCAGTGGGATCAGGGCCAGAAGAAGCAGTGGGATCATGCCTACAGGGATCAGGGCTACAACAGGAAGTCAGGTCGCGGCGACTGGAATACGTCAAGGTATAAGATCTCCCGTTTCCAGCATAATGACCAGCCCTCTGCTGATGATTATGGAAGCAGGAAGGGCAATTTTTCTTACCAACGCCCTCCGGCAAAGTGGCAACCGGTTACTAGCCGGTCATAGATGGTTAAGACAACCAGTTTTTTGCAGGATTAGGGGTTGCGCCTTGTTAATAGATTATGGGTTCTTTTGGTTAGCCAGTACCATAAATTTTTTGTAGATCGATTAAATAGATGATAATACCGGAGTAAGTATATATACAGTATACATATATGCCATTCTAGGGATTTTTATCCTGAATGATGCAAAACTAGTGTAGCTATTGTGATGTTAACTGATTTGGTATCTATGAACATCATGTGATCAGTTGTGTCTGTGGTGCATCAGTTTTGTCAGCTTGCTGTAGTTCCTTGGCCTTTCTTTATTGCTCTTCAATCAAATCACAGAAATTGTCATGAAGCAACAAGGACACTAAGACTGTCACTTGATCCCACAACAGTATCACTTATGCCAAAGAATATCCCATGCGTACCTTACAAAATAAAAAGACAAATGTGACAAGAATATGCTGTTGTTCATTACACCTTAGACCTTACTGCTTTTACAGATTGGCCGTTTACATACACAGGCACTTGGCACTTCATGTAGTAAACATTTTGGTCATTCAACCAATGAGAGCACCTGTAAAACAAATGTAGCTAAACCAAACTAAACTTACCGACTTTTAACTACTCTCCCCATCATATTGAATTGTGTACGTTCGTTCTAAAGTCCTTTCACATGCAACTTAGAAACGTAAAGAATGCAAAGAAACAGAGGGAGAACGAGAAAATGATATTGGCGAGGATAATGAGAAACCATGGAAACAATCACATATTTTCATCTTCATCCTTGTACTTCCTTTCTTTTATATTATTGGCGGCCTTGGTGAAGGCTAACCCAAGGACGCTTCGGGTGCAGCCAGGCTCGGCGTTCAAGATAGCAATCTTTGCAGACTTGCACTTTGGTGAGGATGCATGGACTACCTGGGGTCCACTTCAGGATGTTCACTCTATCAATGTCATGTCTTCTTTTCTTGATCATGAGAAACCAGGTACTCCTTTGAGCCCTTTAGGATGTCTTACCACGCCGAACCCAACGCACTTATGTTTCATTTTAATAGAGGTTTTCATGTGTGACTGTCCTGAATATGCCATCTAGTTGATTCAATTGGTAAAGTTTTAGCAATCTTGACAATAGTTTTAGGAGTTTATTGATTGGGCTTGTACACTCCTATCAGCTACACTTGACGCTAAATAGGCCTCGGGTGAGGGGGGCTTATTAGAAATATAGAAATTGATTAGTCTCCAACCATCAGCTTAGGTTTTTGGTTGAGTTGGTTCTCTCACAATCCTTAGTTCTGAAATGATTGTTTTGTATTTAATCTGTACTCCGTACCAATAGTTTCATTCTAGACTTGTTGAAATAGAGATGTCTTGATTGTGTAATTATGTATGCATGTTGTGTCTAGCTTTTAGATTATCTGGTAAACAGACAATTATATGGAGTAAACATCTGTTCACGCTGTCTGTTGAAATGCATTGGCAAGTTATTATGACAGACTTATGAAGCTGAGACAACTAGTGATTACGTTAAGATAGTCCTGGGTTCTGGGAGCTATAACCCTCACAATTATAGTCCAAATGTGACTGCAACATATAGGATTATCTCGCATGTATCACAATGCAATAATACTTGTGGTGTTTTGAGTTTGACAAATCTTGTATGTACATTTGATCTTCTCTAATCCAGAAATGATATCACAGACTTTGTAGTATACCTTGGAGATGTGGTCACTGCCGATAATGTACCAATTGCAAATTCAAGTCTCTATTGGGATTTGGCACTCTCGCCAACCAGAGAGAGGGGCATACCTTGGGCTAGTGTATTTGGGAACCATGATGATGCCAAATTTGTGTGGCCATCCGAGTGGTTTTCAGGCAGTGGCATTCCCCCACTTAACTGCTCACCAGCTATTACATCATTGACATCTTCAGGTGAGCAAGTGTTCTAGATAAATGCCCCTTCTATTGGGAAGTAAATGTCATATCAGTATTTCAGGATGTTCTGAATGAACTGACCACCTCATGATAACACTGGTTTTATTAGATGGGAGTGAATTAACATCTTCGTTGTTTGGTCGTCTTATGAGCTTCTATCACTGAGACATTCATTTTTGTTTTTGGAGAGGAAACTTGTAGCTTCAAAGGCACAACGCGTCTGCAGTTGATGGATCATGATATTGGGAGTAACAGGTTATCGTTCTCTCACAAAGGTCCCAGAACTTTATGGCCTAGTGTATCCAACTATGTGCTGAACATTTCGTCTTCAGATAGTTCAAAGTCTCCTATAGCTTACATATATTTTCTAGATTCTGGTGGAGGATCCTATCCAGAAGTTATATCGAGTGCACAAGCAAAATGGTTTAGCAGCACATCTCAGCAAATCAACCCTGATTCAAGGTACTGTAAGTTAGAATATCAAAGCTTATTTCTAACTAACAACTTAGGCTAAGTCAAGCAGTGCACTCCGTGTCGGCCAGAACTGAAAATGTTGCATTTTGATTCGCCATAACTTCTCGCTAGCTGGGGACTGAAATGACATACTGAAATTTCAGGGCGCCTGAACTAATCTTTTGGCACATACCTAGTAGAGCTTATAATGAAGTGGCTCCTTCTGGTATGATAACGAAGCCTTGTGTGGGATCAATCAACAAAGAGAGAGTTGCTCCTCAAGAAGCTGAGCACGAAATCATGAAGGCCTTGGAAGCCCGGCCTTCGGTCCAGGTAAGCAACGCCATCCTGTAACATTATGACCAGTCCTGCAAGTCTGAAATTCTTACTTAGGCTCAAAGACTTTTGTCATATTGGTACTCGAGTCAGCTTAGTAAATTAACCCAACAAAGGAAGTTGTGGAGATGCATGTAAAGCTTTGCAGAGCTCCTAGAGAAACATAAGGTCTTAGACACGGAGTACTCCAGGAATCCTTAAACACCCTCTTTTCCAGTTTTAATTAGAAGGTTGGCATCAGCTTCGCGTAACTTCTTTAGGTTGTGTTTCCTGCCTGATCCCTAACATCAGTATCTTCTAGTTTCCTGTAGATGCACATGTTAATACTCTCTCGACTCGAATCTTAGAGATGTCATAATTTGCACAGCATAATTTGTCAGACAGAATTCTTTTTGCATTTTGGTTGATACTTAGTTGCCCATCTGCTATATAATGTTGGTGGCAGGCGGTATTTGTTGGACACAACCATGGACTAGACTGGTGCTGCCCTTATAAGAAGTTCTGGCTTTGCTTTGCTCGGCACACTGGGTATGGTGGCTATGGAGATTGGGCTAGAGGAGCAAGGATATTAGAAATAGCTGAGAAGCCGTTTTCTCTCAAGTCATGGATTACAATGGAGGAAGGCGCGGTACATAGCGAAGTCATACTGAGTTCCTGACGATGCAATTCATCTCGCTGTTAACTCCCCTGATACACGACTTTGCTTACGGCAAAGGAGCAAATCACCATCTACATGGGAGTAATGCTGCTGTCTCTGGATTTGGGTACTACTATATGGCCAGTTTTACTATACAATATGCCGGTTTGCGATGTTCATTAGGTTGTAGTGAAAGTTCGAAACATGAGTCCGAAACCAGTCTACGTGACTACTAGTCAATGTGCCCTGTCTTGGTACAATAGCACTACCAAAAAAATTAAAGAAAGTTCGCCTTTTAAATTTACTCAAATTATGGCATCAATTGATCTATATTATCTATTTCTTCCCAAAGATATACTAGAAAAATGAATGTAGCTTCTGTTTATGAAGTCTTCTTTCGGCACTATGTCATTAGATCCACCCTGGCCCTGTGGTACTTCAAGCAGAATATTCAGTGGTTTTGGGGCGTGGTATTCTCTGTGTATATACTAGGACTATTAGTTAGATTGTGGCTTTATAATGAGCTGTCCTTTGCATGTCTAAGTGTAGGAAAAATTGCTTAATGATGAGCAGAGATGTGTGTAATCATGATGATAATAACCTTTTTCTTCTGACTCCATAATCTCATGACAGTAGTTCTTTTCCTCTCTTTGTCAACATATTATGAGCTTCAAATGATCACTAACCAGTCATCATCTTACCCAACTTTATCAATTGCTTGAAACAAAAGGTACTCACCAAACATTCATGTGACTGGTTTTTTTCAATTTAGATACTCTTTTCTTTTCTTTCCATTTGATGTTGTTCTAGTGCATGAATCAATTGCTCCATATCATGCAGCATGATTGTACAGACCATAGCTTTAGTTCAAATAAAATTTTGGGTTTTGACACAAATAGATGCAAAGGACTCAAAACTCAAAGAAGTGCTTTGAAAGTTTAAATCCCAACATTTTTTTTCCTCTTAATAAAAAACTGGAAAATGGATTAATCACACTAGTGGAGGAAGACATTCCAAGTGCATCAATGCAATTATTTATGGGGCTAGTACAGCTCGAAAGAAACTTATACCATAATCTATGACAGATATATTGTAATCCAACCTAAGGCTCAAATGTAAAGTTGCCTTAAGCATTTATATATTAATACTCACTATATCATCGTCTTTTGAGTACAACGTTTCTATAGGCTACTAAGCAGTTTAATAAGTCAAAAGGCCATTTTATCTTAATCTATAGAACTCCAATCAAAGAGTAGACCACATATTCTCACAACACAATGTGGGTCAAAGGCTAGATAGTCTTTCACGTGGCTTGATTTTCTCAAAATAGTATGCCTGTGTAAATCCCATAGATTGGCAAGGCCTTAATCATTGTATGTTAAGAAACTTGATTGTTTATATAAGTAGTATTGTCTTGATGAGTTTAAAACTGTGATCAACTGATCATCCCATCAAGTTCTACTGAGTTGGAGCTTACTCCTTTACTAACTTTAAACTTAAGTAAACCTTGGCTTTCATTCATGTAAGATTAAGGCCAGGCAAACTTTTATTTAGTTAAAAATCACACAACTAATAACAGACGGCATAATTTTAATTACGTAATCACAAAATGAATCAAGGAAAACATTTTTCACACAAGATTTAACATTAGACAATCTTATACAAAACTTTTTAGAATTGTCGTCGAAAATCAACTTAAGATAAACCTTTTATCTTACAGTATTTAGAAAGTGATTAGCTGATCTTTCTTTTTAGCTTGTTGGCATATGTTAGGTGTTAGGTCTCGATGATTACACTTAAATCTTGATATAGAGATTGCTAGGACGGGGAGAGAAGAAGAGTTATAGTCCACTTTCCTTTCCCGGCATGCAAACAACACCAAAGGTCATTCCTTTTACTGTACTCCTCTCTTCATAGATGTTAAGGTAAAATAATGGGTGATGTATACATCTAAATGCGCATTATGAATTAAGGAAATGCTAGAGGTTATAATGTTCATAAATTTTTAGCTTTTACAGTCATATTTTAAAGGTGTATATGACAAACTGATCTTTTGTCTGTAACCGTACTAACAACAAAGCCTTATACTCCTAGTTTGATTTAGGATTGGCTAACATGAATTACTAAGTCAGAGGCACATGTTAAGTAATAAGAATGAATGGATAAATTTCTGCTACCCATAAACACTTTTGGCTGAATGTTTTTCATGTGTAAAAGACATTACATCACTTTCTCCATAGGTTCCCACCTCACATGACAAACTTCATTTGAGCCCCCTTCAATTGACTCTACTTTCGAAATTATCTGTTAGAAGAGCTCTATTGTCATTTCAATAAAAAGTTACTTGTATCCTAACCTTGGAAAGTCATGTACTGATAATGTTCTTCCAAAAAATAATCTATCAATTCACTATAACACACACATCACAAAATCTTAAATTGTTCTGAAGAACTTTAATATGTACTACTAGCAAAGAGAGCTACTAATTTAGCAACTTAATCTATTTTTACAGCAAGTTAAATATTTTCATGACATTGTCTCAAAACCCAAAAGGTTCACGTGTTACATACTCATACATAATATGTAACACTACAATTATAATTCTACATTGCGAAAAAAGACAATTATATTTCTACATGCTCCTCTATATATAGTAATAAAAATACATCTGTATTACCGTATTGCTTACTTATATATTGATCTTATTAGGTTGATTGATGGCTTTCTTAGACATCTAAAACAAACACACGATTTTTTTACTAGTTTGGGGTATGAGCGCTAACCACCTAAGTCAACCCTTATACTCACAAACATGAGAAATATCACAATTCATGTAACCATGTAGAGTAGTAGTCTCCATTCAATAGGAGTATAACTAGCATAATTATAGCTTAAAAGAATTCTAATATGCTGGTCCACAGCAGGTAACAAAACTTTCTCAAAAGAGAAGAATTGAAGCAGTCATAGGCAGTTATGAAAGTAACAGTTGTAGTAGAGAGAGGCCTGCTGGATGGATGCTAAACACCTCTTAAAAAGTTCCCTAGCCTGTCACCAAAACCCCACATCAAGGTGTTTGCTTAACTAGTCTCCTTTTGCATACTCACTTTCTGTGCTTCTTACTTTGGTATATTTCTCATTTAAAGCTTGATAAAGAAATCAGTGAGAGATAGAGAATTCTGAAGTTCACTCCAAGATAGCTCATAAGTCTCAGTTTCCTTTGGCATGTATAAGGAAGTCTCTCAATTTTGCATAGTCTTGTAAGGTATGCATGTATATGTGTCTTACAACATTTGCAATATTAATGGTTCATGAGGTTCTTTACGTTCCCTGAACATTCCACTTTGATGAAACTTGGATGTGGTTCAATTATGCTAGTATATGCTATTATTTGGTGGTACTTCTCTAGAAATAGCTCATAATGATTCTATCAGATAGTTTCATAAATGCTACGCACACAGGAAACCCACACAGGAAAACTATTTTCTCAAAGTAAACTATTTTTACTTGCCGATGTTCCAGTCATAGTTGTCTCTTTAAGTCTGAAGTAGTACTATTGTTCAAAGGCAGTGAGGAGCAAGGTTGGCCTAGTGGTTAGAAGTTTAACCTGTGTGAGGCTGTCTTAGTTGAAATCCTCATATTCCCCATCCCCGCAGCATTAGCAATGCTCCTCTAATGTATCCACAAAAAGCTTCTCAAAGGTAAATGCTCTCGTTCTTGGAAAATAGGAAGGAAAAAAAAAAGCATTAATATGCACCTCTTTATTTTTCAGGAAGCTGGTTAATGCGATTTGTTTTCAACTTTAACTCCTCCATATGGCTAAGAAGAATTGGTGGCTTAATCTTCTCAAGACTCTTTTCACCTGTGAGTCACAAACAAAAGTAGAGAAGGTTCAAAACAATTTCTTGTTTTCTTCCCCTGCTCATTTTGATCACCATTTTGGCACCTTTTTGTACATAGGCTGACAAGTAAACGTTTTTGCAGGGTAAAACAAAAGGGTGGAGATGGATTTTTGATAAGTTCAGGTTCAAACAGCTCCCTGCATCAACATCTCAGCAAAAGTTACTAAGTGAAGCCAGGGAAGAACAGAGAAAACATGCACTTAATGTTGCAAAAGCCACAGCCGCGGCTGCCAATGCTGCTATGGCAGCTGCCCAGGCAGCTGTCGAGGTGGTCCGATTGACAGGTGTCTGTCTAGAACAGCAGGAAAACAAAGTTCAGAACTTGGCTGCCATCAAGATTCAGAGTACTTACAGGGCATATCTTGTAAGACCTCTAATACTTCCCTTTGAAACATTTTGGTTCTCAAGTTTACTGTTGTAAAAATGATCTTGGGTGTCATTCAATAACATCAAGACCAAGTGAATTTTCGTGTACATCCACAGATAAATGTTGAAATATAACTTTCATTTCAAACCTAACATCAACAGTCTTTCGGTAGCAGTATCCTAGTCTAATGAATTTGAGCAGTATTATATATTATTAGTCAAGAAAGTAGCCATGAAAGTATGGGCAATGCCAAAACAATTTTTGCTGTTTAAATGCTTTCATGAAATAGCGAGTACTTCTGAACTTAACATTGCTGTATCAGGCAAGAAAAGCACTAAGAGCACTGAAAGGAGTGGTAAGAATACAAGCAATAGCACGAGGCCGAGCTGTAAGACATCGAGTTAATACAGAACTGAAGCACTTGCGGTCTATTCATCAGTCACAGGTGCTCCATGCATGTAAAGTTCGTAGCATAAAGAACAGTTCAAGTCATGGAATTTGTGAAAGAAATCAATCTTTCAGGACAAACAATGACACTGGAGAAAGGTCTAAGGTACTCATAAATATGTTGAATACATACCACCTAAGTTTTCTTTTATGTTTACAACAAAATTGTTCACCTTGAACAGCTTGAATGCAAGAGCCAGAGGCAGTGGACGGGCAGTTTGTTCTCGAAGGAGGAGACTGAATGTATGTACTTGAGAAATCAAGAGGCTGCAACTAGAAGAGAACGGATGAAGCAATATTCATACTCACATAGGGTATATTCTAGCTTTAACTGTATAGTGCAAATGAATTTACTCTTGTCTGATAAATGAAACCTTAAGGCGTCTCAAACTATCAGCTTCAGTTGTATGTTTCAATTGTAATGCCGAGGATATTTGTACAGATACATGTCACATTTTGCAGGAAAGGCAATGTTCTCGAATGCTAGAAGAAACAATACCACTGCGGAACAATGAACGACACACATGTCTAAGAAAGCAATGGGCTGACGAGGACAATATATACAACAAGGGAATTTTAGACCACGGGGTCTTAGACTTCCGTTCCAGTTCAAGGATAAGCGACTTTGGTGGGAACTTGAGAATCAGACCGAAAAACTTTGCTAAACAGGATTTCACAGAGGAAGTGAGCTCCCCATTTTCGCATCCAAGGAGATCATTTTGTCACATGAGGCTAAAATCAAGTGGTGATGATTCTCAATTATCAAGTTCTTTCCCTACGTATATGGCTGCAACTGAATCAGCCAAGGCTAAGATAAGATCAATGAGTACACCAAGGCAAAGGGTTGGATATCTCGATGCTTGCTTCGAGCGAGACTCGCCATGGAACAGTGATGTGCTTTATCCTTGGTCTTCTTTCAATAGAGAGTCTACAGCAAGCAGTGCCTTATGGAAGGCTAATTATTCCCAGTCTAAGTCACTAAGCATGGAGGTTCAACACCAATAAGATGGCCTTTTGGCATAGTTTGATCTTTTCTTAATGTGTTATCCAAGATTTAAATGGACATCAAATTAAAGTGAAAAAAATTCATTGACTAACATATTAAAAGGCGCAAAATTTAGACATAATTAAAAGGCTTGTCTGATGGGTTGCTCAGCTATTTGAGGGTTCGATTCAGAATATTTGTGTTGATTTGTTACACTACCTTTTTTCTTGTTTGGCAGTATGATTTGTATATTTAAGTGTTATCTCTGTCTTTGGAGAAAGAATCTAATACAGAAGTATTGTTTGGAGAGAGTTACTGAACTACTTGTGTACAGTGTAGGTCTTATTACTGACTACCAAAGCAGTTGATCTTGTCTTTCTTAGTTGACAAAACTTATGGTATTGTTGAGTAATTTGATGAATTTTCTACCTTCTGTCTGTATTGTCAAGACTAGCAATTCAGTAGTGGGAACTGATTTCTAAGTCTCTTCATAACATGATAGAACTTTACATGAACAGAACACCCACTAAGTAGGCTATAATCATTTTGCTCTAGGTGGAGGTCAATGTATAATTTTCAACCCTGAGCAATAAAAAAAACATCATCATGGGGGGGGGGGGGGGGGTTAAGGAGCCTTACCCCTGGATTGCAATATTGAGCATTAAAATATTAAGTCATATCAAGCCTGAAGGAACCACTGAGGTCAATGTTACTAAGCAAAAACCTTGAATTTTTTTCTTTATATTCCAATCAAGACGCATGAACTAATAAAACAGTCTACACTCTGCTATCAAAACAACTAAGCAGCAGAATATGCATTCTTCTGCACATTTCTTGGAATATGGAATAATCTTTTCTCACAATCTAAGCAGTAGGGGGTGAAAGTCACAGGAAACTTGAGTTCTTTGTCAGCTCCGAAAACGCCGAAGTGCTTCTCAACCTCAGGACGCCCTCTTTGGTTCTCATCAAGCATGTTAATGTAAGCTTGAATAGGCTTGTTAGGCCTCTTTGGAGTGCCCTTGTTCAAATGTTGAATCAAGTTAGTGATGTATGTCTCCGCATTCTCAACAGTTGCGTCAAGACCCCCTGCTGAAGGCCAGCCAGTCTCTGCAACAATGATATCGATGGAACCAAAGCCGGACTTCTCAAAGATTGTATGGATTGAATCCAACCTAACATTAAACTTGTTTTCGTAAGAAAAGTTTCCGTCAATCAACACATTGTTACCAGAAGCAGTAAAAAAATCAAACTCCGGCTTAATTTATCTTTGGTGTCTAATGTGATCGTAGTAGGGTTACATATTCACCAAGACAGGAGCACCATTGTCGGATAAAAAACATAAGGATGGGATCAATCGCGATTTTAGACAGAGCCATCATAATGGCTTGTGAGGGCACTGGATTTGGTCCCACTTGCTCAAAGTTTGAGTTATCAAGTGAGGTAGAAATTTTGACAGAGCCATCATAATCCCTACGACGTTCTGCATTGCTTCGAAGAGATAGAGAGTTATACGAGTGTTTTTATATTGTTACAGCTCATTTCCGTTCCTACAACAATGTACTTAATCTCTACATCAGGGACGTAGGCCTTGACATTTACTAGCACCCATTGTTCAGCAGCGGCTGGATTATTAAGTTGGATGATGCCATTGTTTGGCACGCCAAGCATAACCTCCACATTCTTGCCCCGAAGAGCTGTTAAGGTAGCTTGGTTCGGTTCCAAAAGGCGAACTCGTTGAATGTGGTTTCCGGTGAGGAGTTCTACGACATCTTGGGGAGATGGCAAATTATCTCCCATTGGGCCATAGCAAACTCTGAGAGAGTGCCTTTAAAGAGGCTTCCGCACAAGCGAGGTACGGAGGGGTCGGGTATAAGATTATCAAACTAACCTGATTGATGAAGTTCAGTAGCAAAGAGAAGGCCGACACAAGCAAAGAAATCATCTTGGATTGTCTAGTCAACTCCTTGCTGTTTTCAAATTCCCTAAGTCACCCCTTTATTCAAAGATTCGAGATTGAGTGTTTCTATAAATTACCAATTAAACTTAATGATAGGAATTTATAGGTGATTTTCCCGTACGAAAAAAGAACAATATAGGAAGAAAAATCATACGGCCAACAATAAAAGTGGAAGAAAAAAAACGAAAAAGCCAATCGTCTAGATGTGATTTATCAATCACTTTGATTGGGTTGCAGATCTTCAACATGTCCCTCTCTTCGCGCGAGCCAAATTAAAACGATTTTGCGTCTTAATATTATGTAGATATATGTTGGCATGTGTTCATGTGAACTTCAGATGGGAGATTATGTGAAACTTTCAACAGTATTCATTCATAAACTACAAGAAATTTGACAAACTTCTTAAAAACGATGATAGAAAAGGGTGAAAATGAGGCAAGCACCCAACCATTTGCTAATGAATATAGGATAAAAGAGGTTGTAGAATGTTACAATTTTCGATTTACAAGCAATATGTTCCACACCCGGGATCTGTTACACAAATCATCATCCAATACAGAAAAGAGCCAAATAAGTCTATATCATCTATCCATGGCGCTAGTATTCTGACAGTAGAATGGAAAGGCTTCATGACCCGACAATGAAAGCACCAGAGCTGGAGAGCCCAACCAGGCAGACAGCCTACCAGGCGCATGGATTTCGATACAGCCTCTTTTTCCGTGAGATACTAGCTTCATTGGACAACCAACAAGCTGGATCTGGCAAGCAGATGGCGAAGTGAAACATTCACTTCAACTTAGTGAAAAGTGAAAAGAAACAGTCGAACAACCACGTAGTTCTGGACCCATGATTCCCAAATAGTGTAAATGATAGCAGCTGGAAGAAAATCAGGATGCATTTCTCGCAGTGAGAATAGACATGGATCTTTGAGCACGCCAACAGCTGGGCTACCCTGGTGACTGACAGGAACAATCGGAAATAGCAAATATATATGGCAATCACTATTTCCTATCAAACAACCGGTGTCTCAAGTCCATGACTACCTTATCCAAAACTTCTTCATTTTCTGCTAGATATTTTTCAGCAGCTAGCTCACTGTCAACAACTTTCCCCTCAATGAAGTAACTATTTCCTTCCTTTAGAATCAATCCATATGCGAGAGCCAGCTCTAAGACGTCAGGTTCAAAGCATAGGCCTTTCCCAAATCTTATTGCCAATTCAGCACTCTTCATTCCCGGTGCCAGCTTATTTTTCACCACTTGAACACATATCCCAACGCCAGTTGCCTTATGCACATGCAGATAAAACAACTCAGTGACTGAGATGTCAGAAATAAGAATATATCATAAGAATACAAAGGGTGCATACAGGCACAAATTCGCACACAGATAAGAACCTCAGACGACTCACATCATGACATGATAGGAAAACTATAAACCAAATAAGCAGCAAGTATATCTTCGTGTATTAGGAACTTGTATAAGATCATCATCCCAAATTCTTTCTATGTCAATGCTTGTAGGTGCTGAGCTTGAAATGAATCATAGTTGTCTAAACAAAATGAACAAACAATCAGACCAGATGCAGGTCATGAAACACTTCACCTGCAGAGGGCAAATCGTCTCAACTAGATGAAGAACTGTTGCTAACCTGAGTAGCTTAAACCCCTTCCTCCCACCCACCCCCCCACCCCCCTCCCCAGGGTGATCTGTTTA
>CAAKMY010088189.1:0-10109 GCA_901111285.1 Corrigiola litoralis | reverse complement strand
AAAGAAAAGAAAAGAAAAGAAAGAATAAGAGATATAAGACATGCAGCAAAAGCATTCACAAAGGGTAAATAAGAATAACAAGGTCAAGCAGCATAAAAATATGATATCGAAGGAAAGTTCAAATGGGAAGCACATCCAAGATGAAGTATAACCAAGACAGGGAAAATACCAAGTTTAAACCTTTGGGACAAAAGCTTCGTAACAAGCAATTTTGACCCTCACGACAAAAGTTATAGTAAGTCCCAGCGACAAGTAATTCAAAATTTGTCTATTAGCTATTAACTGATGCCAGAACAAGCTATGAGAAAACGAAATTGACCTTAAAAGTCACAAGATGCAAGGCTTGTTAAAGTATCATGAGTCCCAAGGAAATCAGGAACAACATATGACATTAGAAGGAACATGAATGCTAGAAGAACAAGTTGTATCAGAAAATATTTAGAATGAATGAACAGAAGCAAGAAGACAAGAAAAAAGGCAAACTAAAGATCACTGGAGGCACTTCTGGCACATACAGAGAATCTTAGACCGACATTTATCAAAGAAACAAGACTTAGTGAAGGTCTAGCAAGGGCTGCAGATAGGGAAGAGATAACCACTTCAGACAAGCAGAGCGCTTGATGATAGAATGGTCAATTAAAAAAGGAGTCTTTCAGTTTTCTCTTATCTAAGTTGGCGCCTCTAGATGACTTATATATATCCTTCAATATCATCAAGACCAAATCTTCAAAAGTTCCTCAAGTATTATCTCAGTATGATGTACTCTATAGAACTTCACGAAAATTTAGTTATCTGTTCACAAACACTAGTATATTCAACCAACTTAAAACAAGAGGAACCAAATGCTACGACACAAAATGCATCAATCCAACAACTAAAGGTGGCAAAAGTTTTATTAAAAATTTAACAAGACTTATCGCCAAAATACCAAGGAGCAAAAACATCCTAGGAAAATAGACAAACCTGCAGAGCCTTCACAATCCCATCTATGATCTCTGGTTCAATCAAAGGCTCATCGCCTTGAATATTGACGACAATGTCATACTTCTTGTTAAGCTTCTGCAGTGCTTCACTGCAACGCTCAGCACCTGCATCAGCAACATAAGCCGTTAGCAAATTCAGCTGGAGCTGTAAGCATTAAAAAGCGTGTTTTTGCGTACTATCCAAAAAAGGAAAAATCAGACAGTATAGACTAATACCATTTCGACAAGACTCTGATGTCATAATCACATCAGCACCAAATTCACGACAACATTCTGCAATCTTATCATCATCTGTTGCCACAACTGCAAAAAAAAAGAAAAAAAAAAAAAAAACAACAACAACAACAACTTGAGAGCTGAAGAAGCTACAGATACCGCATACTCTTGGCACTGTCATCTTTGTACCCTCATAGATGCCGGTTGGGTCTTTGGGATGTATCATAAACATATCAATGTCAAGCCAAACCCATAGCCTTTGTGTAAAGCAATCTAAAATACTACTATAACAGAAGAAATGAACTTAAGTTTGAGAATTTACCAACTTGATCCAACATAGAAGCCAGCTTTGCTCTTTCCCATGTCCTCTGAGTGAAGAAAATTGCAAATAAAAGAGGCGAAAACACGAATAAGTAAACATGTTACTTAATTTTATAAGAAAGTATAAGGTGATGACTGAACTAAACAAATCTCTGCTAAACATAAAGATAACCGACCATGAAGTAGTTTTATGAGCAACTTCTTAGCAATTCTTTCTTCGACTTAGTAAAGAACTGACTCCTATATCTAAATTCAAGTAATGATTAGCTATACATATTAGATCCATACTATTTGCAATGTCTTTACAAGGAGATTACATAAGCAAGTAAAAAAACCACACAACCCAAGCAAAGGAAAAACTGAACAACTCAAGTTTCATTATAAAATCCCACACCAGACAAGAATCTCAAATTTTAATGAAAATGATTGGGAATAGTGACTCATTTTCAATCCTATATAAGTTTCGAAATTGATTTACAATCGAAAATCTGAAGAAAAAAACATTTACCAAACTTCTTAATACATTCTCCATAAAAATGAGAACATACTCCTGGAATTAACCCAAGACATCAATTCGAAAATCATATACTTCCCTGTCATTCCTTCCACCCACCAACATAATTTAATCGAAAAACAAAATCCCCATAATTATATAATTATACAAAAAAATCCCAAATAGATAATGGCCCATTAAGAGTTCCAATCATACAGAAGACAATTGACACCATTAACATGCAAATCTACATCATCTCAAACCAAATAAAAAAGACCCACGAAAAGACGAATCCCATATTCCTTATAATCACGATAACAAATGTCGAAACAAATAGTTTTGTCAGTAACAATTGAGATGGACTAAGACGGTGCTATGATAGGACGGAGTAAGAGTTCAAGGTTACTATAAAATCATAAGAGAAGAACATCAAACTTCTTAGTACATACTCCTGGGAATAATCAACCACCACTCGAAACTCATCTACACCATTGCTCTTCAGTCCTTTCCCCACCAGCATAGTTTGATATAAAACAAATTTCGCACAATATATCAAGAGTTCATGTTCCTTCATCCCACATTAATAAATGACCCATAAATGATAAATGTCCACTTACACTAAAAGTTACACATCAATTTAGCCTGCAAATCTACACCATCCCGAACCAAATAAAAAGTAAATATCTCGTAATTTCCATAGCTAAAATCACCACTAAACAAAAACAAAGTAAAACAACGACAATCGTGAGTAACACTTGGATAAGACAGTACTATGATAGGACGGAGTAATATCACAAAGTTCGGGGTGAGCTTTTAATATTGTAAGTTAAAAGCTCACCTCGGAACCTTAAAATCTCACCCGGGTCCCAGTTTAAGACCGTCTTACCCAAGTTTTTTTGCCTCGAAATGTGAAATGAGCAAGACCTGGATCATGGGTTTGCCGAGGATTTCGACGAGAGGTTTGCCCTGAAAGCGAGAAGAGGCGAAACGAGCAGGTATGATCCCGACGACACGTGACCGGAACTTCCGGGATCGGCGGAGGGATAAGTAAGCGTGGGCCCCAATGGCCGCTGCTCCGAGCACAAGCCCGTGCAGTACCCAGGATTTAGTTGATGTGGATGATGAGGATGATGATGATGAAGAAATAGACATTGGGTTCAGTGGATTTTTGGGTGTTTCTTGTTTGTTACAGTTATGACTTGTGATGTGACTGTGTACGGAGTTTGTGTTAGTTTAGTTTAGTTAAGGTTGTCGGCAAGTCTGTGGGAACTGAACTCAACTGAAGACATGTATTTTGGAGCACAGCATTAGAAAGTTAGTGAAAGTGATCAGTTTGTGTAGAATAACATGAAGTCTATCTAGTGGTATTGAATTTGGGCGCTATTATACCCCTCTTTTGGCGTATTATTAAAATCGCTTCTATTAATGAGTTATACCAAGCATAATTTTTTTTTTTTTGGTACAAAATGAGAGGCAAAGTCCCAAAACGAAATAACTAAGTGCTAATTAAGCGTGGCCTAGTCACACCACTCAAATCCTCCTGGAGAATCTCTGCTAGTCCACGAGGGGGCTGCTGGATTATTATCATCCGCCGCATGATTCACTTCCCGATAGGTGTGGCTTATGGTTACTTCCCAATCACTCCTTTCTAGCATAGCTTTGCATTGATCGACAACATGTTTGTTCGCTGCATAGATCTTCTGTCCTCTTGCATCAACCGAACACACCCCTCATTATCCACGTATTTCTTGATCATGCGGAAGCCAAGGTTCCATCTATGGCTTAGACCTCTTGCTAAGCTAGTGCTAGCAATTCAACACGAGTTGACGAACAAATGCCAAAATTCGCCTGGAACGCATAGATAAAGCCACCCAAGGAATCTCTGATAATGCCACCACCACCAGCGAGCCCCGGATTTCCTCTTGAAGCACATTCGGTTAAGAGCCACCCATCCTTGTGGGGGATGAGTCCATCTAACATAAACCTCTCTAACCGAACTCACTTTTGTGTGACTGGGATTGTCGCAAAAGCAACCCTATTTTCTTCATAGCAGCGTCGCAAGAATATTGAAGGATCATTTGGCACCTCATTCTCTCTTCCAAATACCTTGCAATTACGCCACTTCCGAATCCACCACATAGTAATGACAAATTTGGCAGGCCAATTGCAAGAAGTCACATCTTGTGAAGGGTTAATGTTACAAGCAATCCAATCCTGAAGAGAGGAATTGAAAAAACCTTGTAAGTGAGGGATTACTCCCGACCTAAGCCAAACTTCTTTGGCTCTAGGGCAATCTCGTAACGTGTGGAGAAGATCTTCTTCAGGTGTGTAGACATGAAAATTTTATTAGTGTCTATGAAATAATTAAAATAAATTAGTTTGGGTCAATGTAAATATTTGACTACATTTTGATTTAGTCTTACCTTATTGGGGTCATCTCATATTGTTAATTGGTGTATGTAGGTCAATCCAATAAAATGATTTCAAATCAAAGTTGATTGAATTAAGCCCAATACAAAGGCCCATGGCTACCAAGCCTGCTAAGGATTGTTCATATTATCTATACATAGACTGTAAGAGTCTCATTTGAAGGGGGTTGAAAACCAAAAAGTCATTCAGAAAGCATTGAAGTTCTCCTAGTGCTCTCTACCATTTGGAGAGAATTAAGTCTCAAGACCCTCTCCACACATTACAACGAAACTCACACGTTTGGGGAGATCTAAGTCTCACGACCCACTCTAAACAAACATCGTGCTTGGGGGCAGACGCGTCGCCTACGTGTGCATCCTACACCTACGTAGTAGAATCAGAGGATATATTCATACTTTATATTGATTAGATTAGATATTGTACTCACGTATCTGATATTAATAAAAGTTATATTTGTCTCCCTATTTTGTGTCTTATTTAGTTTGATACAAAATTTGTTTTTGCAAATTCGGTGAACCCGATATATAGAGCGGTCGCAGTTTACGGTCGCTAATGAGGCTTTTTCTTGTAGTGCGACGTGAAAATCTCTACCTCTCATATCTACTTCAACAAGAAATGACACCTTGAAAGATAACACTTGGGAGCGCTGAGCAGACATACACATCTGTCTCGATAGGGTCGCCAAACATTGATGATCACGACACCCAGTCTGCTAATGTTACCGCTAGATTGATGATAAGGAAAACTAGTGTCATCAAAGCTGCTGCTAGTTTACGTGCCGCACCAGTCCCTATTAGGCCGCGTAAAATTTCCGCTGTTGATGTTGTTTCTGCTGCCGCCGCTGCTGCTGCCTCTGCTCCACACACAGCGAAAAGAAGTATTGACTTTGACAGCTATTTATCGCCTGCATCCTTTTCTAGGCAACTGTTTTCAGTTCCAATTTCTGATATTGTTTTTGTAATGGCAATAGAAACCAAAACAGTCGAGGAACAACTTGCTGAAATGAAGATGACGCTTAATAAGTTAATGAAAGAAAATGCAGAGAAAGATGAGCATATCAAGCTGTAGACAAAGAAAATTGATTCTCTCACTAAAAAGCTACAGAAACAACCTGAACATGAGGAAGAATCTGAGAGTGAATCTGAAAAGGAAGATGGCGAAGAGAGGGATATAAACAAGCCTTCTCATGGAGCAAGTGGTTCCTTTACCGCTCAATAAATTCAGGACATGATTGCTATTGTTGTGAAAAGCCAACTTGGTGGAGGTTTGTGTGTCAACCAGCACAACGTCAAGCCTTACTCCAAGAGAATTCATAACATGAGGATGCCCCCAAGTTACCAACCACAAAAGTTTCAACTATTTGATGGCAAGGGCAACCCGACGCAACATGTTGCGCACTTCATAGAAACATGTAACACTGCTGGCACTAAGGGCGACCTGTTAGTCAAGCAATTTGTTCGCTCTCTTAAGGGTATTGCGTTTGATTGGTACACTGATTTAGAACCCGAGTTCATCGATAGCTGGGAAATGATGGAGGATGAGTTCTTAAATCGTTTCTACAACACACAACGTATTGTCAGCATGACAGAGTTGACTAATACCAAGCAATGGGACGATGAACCTGCCATTGACTACACTGGTCGTTGGCGAGCATTAAGCTTGGAATACAAAGATCGCCTGATGGAAGTTTCAGCTATCGGGATGTGCATCAATGGAATTGAATTGGATCTAAAGTATATTTTAGATGGTATCAAACCAATCACGTTCTAAGAGTTGACGACAAGAGCTCATGAAATGGAGATTCCCATTGCCAATCATGGGTGTGATACCCCAGATTTGAGAATGATATTTGATGAGCGCTTAAAAGGATTGATAGTACTACTCATACCAACAAGATGCATCTTCTTTTCAAGGAGTCCATTTACTTAGAAACTCCATAGTTAAGCGTGCTTGGTTGGGAGTAGTACAAGGATGGGTGACCTCCTGGGAAGTTTCCCAAGGTGTGCACAAGTGAGGACAAAGTGCACCGAAAAGACCAGTGTTGGTACAGTGGGGTCATTACACAGCCTGGAGAGCCACATTTGCTGACATTGACCAGCCCGTAAGGGGTTGGGGTGTTACAATGGGAGTAAAGTCGTCCAACAACTCAACCAAAAGAAGACTCTACAGAGGCTATGACGGCTACAACTGTACCGCCAGTGAAAATCTCGTCGAGACCACGATCTAAAGGCAAGCAAGGATCAACTTCTAAAGAGTCGAAAAACGAACGACCTACTTTGAAAGATTTCGAGAAGAAAAATAAGTATCCATTTGAGGACTCTGATCTTCCAGCAATGCTTGATAATTTGCTCGATAGTGGATTAATGGAACTTCCAGAGTCAAAGTGTCCCCATGAAGTTGGACGACTAACTGACCCTAACTACTGTTGGTACCAGAGGCTTGTCAGTCACCTCCTTGAAAAATGCATAACGCTCAAAGAACGCATCATGCAATTCGCAAAGGATGGAAAGATTTTGCTAGATGACGATGACAATGTTGGGCCAAACTATATCTCTATAAGATGCGATAATGCTTTCTTTCCAAAACAACATTCTCAACAAACCAAATTTATGTCCTCGCTTCGTTTCTTTTCACCCAACGAACAAGTGTACATGAAACAGTTTGGGTACGGGAGCCTATGGTTGTGTCACCAACCAAGCAAGCGTTAGGGGAAGCTTCGACGACAAGATTGGAGTCTTGGGGGCAACACTCCACTCATGTAAGCGTAAGCGAGGGTAAAAAAATGTTTCATCATTTAGACAAGATGAGGGGCAACAAGCAAAACTGGGAATTTTCGAACTAAATGACCCTGAAGTGAAGGATCTACTACGCTCCTTAGCAAGAGTTAAAAATGCAACTCATCAAGAAAAAAAAAAACGCTCCTAAGCAAGAGCTAAAACCGCAAGTTATATATAACAAAAAAACGCTCCTAAGCAAGAGCTAAAACTGCAAGTCATAAAAAATAGCGCTCCTAAGAAAGAGTTAAAACCGCAGGTCATATAAAATGCTCTTTAACAAGAGGATAAACTGCACTACCCCAAAACAATAAAAAATATGAACTACATTGGCTTGATCTTGTGAAGTAATTTTCTACTTAGCAAGTACGTAGGCATCTTGAATAAATATTTTGTTCAAGTGCGGCTTCACCAAAAAAAAAAAACTTACAAAAACAAACAAAATCGGCATACCAAGCCAAACCAAAAACTTGGTGTACAGACCAAATAAAAAAATCGGCAAACTAAACAAAATTTTACTGCCAAACCAAGCGAGGCAGGCAAACCAAACAAAAAAATTTACAGCCTAACCAAGCGAGGCAGCTAGACCAAACAAAAATTTCGCAGCCAAACCAAGCGAGGCAACCAGACAAAACAAAACAATTTGCAGCTAAACCAAGCAAGACATCTGAACCAAGCAAATGTTTTGCAGCTAGACACAAGGAGCCTGACCAAACGAACAATTCTGCAGCTACGCCGGCGAAAAATTCGTGTGCCACATAAAAAAAACAAAAAAAAAGCGATCTACGGGAAGATGAGGAGCCCGTATTCAAATCGATCATCAGAAGATTTATTGTGCACTCCTGTTGCTAGTGATGTGAATTACCCACCGTGATCATTACCATGTCTCCTTATGTTAAAAATGGATTTGTAAAGGAAACCAAGCATTCGCTTATACGAAGCAACAAATAATGCTGCAGCGCTTGACAAGATAAATAATTGTCATTGGGTGTAGGTTTGACCTTTTACCAAACAAACAAACAAAGAAAATAAAAGGGGTAAGGGAAACGACGAACGAAATCTAGTACTCATGAGGGACGATTTCCATGGAGTAAATCAAATCAAGGTGGCTGCTTTGCTTTTGTTTCGTCAGGGACTAATATGGGGACAATTATTCTCCTTTAATTCACCTGGTAGTGGATACACCAAAGGGGAAAGCCTGGTATGCAACTGCGCCATGCCATATTCATTTAGGGGCGCGAGAGTGCGAGACATGTTAAACCCTTGATTGGTTACCCTCAAAAGTTATACAGTGTGTTTGGGTATAAGTTACCTTACATATCTATTCACCCTTACCAAGTCAAGATCGATTAGGGTGACTTATAAATGATAGCTGAAGTATCCATTCACCAGACACATGTGTATTGATTCAAGCAATAATAAAAAAAAAACTACCAAGTGCGGAGTCAAGCGGATCGATAAACCTACCACGTTGAAACTCTTTACGCTTACGTGGCATGGTTCCGAGGGGGCAATTTGTAGACATAAATTTTTTATTAATGTCTATAAAATAATTAAAATAAATCAATTTAGGTCAAAGTAAATAATTGACTCCGTCCTGATTTAGTCCCACCTTATTTGGATCATCCCATATTGTTAATTGGTGTATTTTGGGTCAATCCAATAAAATGATTTCAAATCAAAGTTTTTTAATTAAGCCCAATACAAAGGCCCATGGCTACCAAGCCTGCTAAGGATAGTTCATATTCCCTATAAATAGACTCTAATTAAGAATCTCATTTGAAGGGGGTTGAAAACGAGAAAGTCATTCAGAAAGTATTGAAGTTCTCCCTGTGCTCTCTACCATTTGGAGAGAATTAAGTCTCAAGACCTTCTCCACACATTACAACGAAACTCACACGTTTGGGGAGATCTAAATCTCACGACCCTCTCTAAACAAACATCGTGCTTGGGGGCAGAGTCGTCGCCTACGCGTGCATCCTATAGCTACGTAGTAGAATCAAAAGATATAGGAAAAATTAATGGGAATAATCCCAACTTTGGCCAGTATTCCTACAATAATCCCAACTATGGCAAATCCCACAATAATCCCAACTATCTTTCATTTATTCTGTAAATGCACCCTACCTCACCGGAGTCAAAGTTTCCGATGAACCTATCCTACGTGGCCTAGAACTTTGCTGACTAGGCAAAAATTCCTTTTCCCCCCCATATTATAAAACCCGTGTTTCTTCTCCCCTACTACCAAACTTCTCCCCTGTTCCCTCATTCTTTTTCCCCCAATTTTCCCCCTGCTACCAAACTTCTCTTCCTTCTCCCAATTTCTCTACCCCAACTCCCACTAGATAAGCATACAGCTTCTAATCAATTCAGTCACTGGTTTATACATAATGAAAGTTCAATTTTAAACTCTCTTAGTTTCGTACAAGACATGCTTTATATTCTAGCCTTCTATAGATTTGTTGTCTCATTTAATACCAATATCCCTACGTTATTTTGGAGAGCATCAGGAAAACATTGCTGTGTTGAGAAGCAACAAAAAGTTATCTGATGTCTTGACTAGAAGATGCAAAATGCAATTGCACTGACCAGTGCGTGACAAGTGACTACCATAGTACTATGCCTAAAATTAATACATGACCAAATGATCTGTATACTTAGCTGTTTAAATTCTAAATACGTCAGTTGTTCTCTAGACACTGAAAACGTTATCTCATTTTCATTGACACTGAAAAGCAGGGAAACAAAACTTACTCAAAAATGAAGAATGGAGTAAAACGAAAGTACAGGACGACTTCTAGCAATATGATTAAGGGGTTGAGAATAGTATTTAGATGAAATGCTTATGTTTATTGGGCTACCCACGCGGTTTGTACCTAATGCAAGTGACTG
>CAAKMY010088114.1:0-22104 GCA_901111285.1 Corrigiola litoralis | reverse complement strand
TCATCACCCTTGATTTTAGATGTAAGGGTGATGATAAGTTATCACTTTAATTTAGTTTATGATAATTACATAGTTAATGAAACTAATCATAACTAACTATAACTAACTTAATGTCAAACAAAACAAACCTAATGCCCGTCTTCATTAAGGGCAATTTGGGAAGAAATCCAGTCCGGGGGCATTTTAGATTAGTAAAAAAACACGGGGGTATTTCGGATTTTGACGTATACCTCAGGGGCATTTTAGTGAATATCCCTATCAATTATAACTGAATTTGGACTTTCATAAGGTTTCGGAAAATTTAGAGTGCAAAAAGATGGTTTACTTTTATCGTAAAAGTACACAGTTTTTTATAAGAATTTGTGTATGCTCAAAAGTCAGATCATGCTAACGTTTGGAAACTAGAACTCGTTAATCAAGTTCAATAGAGAAATTGTAGGTAAAGTCATGTTAAATGGTGGAGGCGTGGAGCATTAGTCTCTATCTAGAAATATCAAAATTCATGCATGTTAGCTTTTCATATTTAGTCAACGTAAAGATCTGACTTAAAAGGTCTAGTTTTTTTTTTTTATTTAAAGGTCACTTAAATGTTCTAGTTAATTAGTGGACTGATCTTCCCATCATCAGTTTAAGGCAGTATTTGTTAAACAATTTTAAGTGATTGAGTTTATCAAACTAGTTTGCTTTACTAGAATTCAGATTTAACTCTATTTGATAAGTAATTTGGGGCTGATCAAAATTTATATTTCCGCTAGCTAAAACTTTTCAGCTAGTTTTGGGAGAGACCATCTAATTATATTATAAAAGTAGACCAAGTCATGCTGGCCCAATAAAGACAAATAAATCTTCTATTAATTTGGACTTGTAGGGAGCTTAACAAAATTAACCTTGTAGAGAGTTGGTCTACTTTTATTATAAAAGTAGACGGTCTCTTCTAATAATTTGTGAAAACTTTTAGTTATCCTAAGTAATTTGTCTAAATTTTTTTTTTTTGTTTTTTTTTGCTTTCAACCAAGGGTTCCACCACAAGATGTAGTAATTGATCCCTCTCGTTATGGATGCTTTCATAAGAGGTAAGCGGCAAGCCAAGAAACATGCTCCATTTCCATGGACAATAATCGAACCCCTACGCATAACTTGTAGGTTAAGGGATTAAGTGAGCATCCACTACGCCACATCTCGTTGGTTTTATCTAAAATTTCAAGTGATTATTTATAAATCCTTTTATTTTACCCCTTTTTGCTTTCACCAAGGGTTCCACCACAAGATATAGTGACTGATCGCTCTCGCCATGGGTGCTTTCATAAGGTAAACGACAAGCCAAGAAATGTGCTCCATCGCCGTAGACAATAATCGAACCCCTACGCATTCTTGTAGGTTAAGGGAGTGAGCATCCACTACACCACATCTCGTTGGTTTTATCTAAAATTTCAAGTGATTATTTGGAAAATCTTTTATTTTACCCCTTTTTGTTTTCTTATAAAAAAGGATCAAGTCATGTCATTTTACAAATTTTGCCTACCTTAATATTTAGTTTTAACAAATACGCATAATTAAATCAACTACTTCATCAGTTTTCCTTTTTTTAGTCAAATTTTTTTGGTTCAGCTATCTTATCAATCTAAAGATATTAGCCCAATATAACGATTAATGACATGGACTCGTCCTTAATAGAATTCATACATACTAAGCCTTTTTTATTCTCTCACTCCCGATCTTACTTTTACTTCCGACAACGACAATCTCTAATGGACGAAGACCTTCGTATCCTGAGATTTAGGCCATGTTCTCTTCTCAACTGAACTAAATTGGAAGGAAATTGTGAGAATGAGAGAGACTTAAAGGAACCGGAGAGGACTGGAGAGAATGGAAGGAACTGAAATGAGTTGAAAAAAAAAAGAAGGATTTAACTAGAAGGTATTAATTAGAAAACCTGAAAAGATCTAGAAGGAACTGAAAGGAGTTGGAGTAAACTAGAAGGAATTGGAGAGAATTAGAATGAACTTGAGAGGATTGAAAGGAGCTAAAAAACACCGGAACCAGCTAGCCAAGGTGGCAAGGACATAATTCAATTCCCATAGCCAAGGAGTGCAGAGTTTGAGACCTAGGATTGAAATACGAAACTATTTCGATGAAACTATGAGCCTGAGGCCAAATGTCTGTAATAACTTAGCTTTATCTTTTGGACAAAACCAAATACTGGACAACGTTATGAGTAATATTAGCTAGTCTCCTTGAGCCTCCTATTTACCAAAAAAAAAAAAATGTATAAACACATATTAATGATTGAGATTCAATCTATATAGTGATTGTATAAAAGTTAAACGAGTGGAAGATTATTTAAATGATTTAAAATTAATCTATATAGTGATTGTCCCAAATTTGAATCCTCATTTCTCTTTTTTACTATAATATCAACTATTTCGAAAAAAAGGTCGAACAAGTATCATCAGGAAATTCTAAATCCAATGGTTACTAACTATAGTAAAGTGCTATAGGCTGCACATTGAATAAGCATTAAAGTAACAGGTTAGAAATTTGACCATACAACTTAATGTTACGTTGTGTGAATATTAGTTTCCTATCCACCCTTCCATAGTCAATTAGTCATGTATCTATGTTCATATTTTTTTTTTTTTTTTTTGGTTGAATCTATGTTCACATTAATGAAGTCTACGTCTTTCCTGTCCCATAGAATGTCTAAACTCCAAAGTTGAAGCTCTTCTAGTCCATCCCATTGCTCACTACATATATGATAGCGAATCGCCATTATTTACTCAAACTGCCCAAGTTATAAAGATAATCCCTACTTGTCCTCAATATGACAATGCCAACATCTAAAATTACCATAAGTCCACCTCAACCTAGCAAGGCAGAAACACCTCACAAACCTGTTCTAGACATACTAGCAACCTCCGGCTCAAATGTGCCCGAGATTTTTACTCGGGAAACCGGTAACCGGCAGCTTATGGCTGACCCATCGGCTCTTTCTTGGATGGACTGCCCTATCATAGACTTCTCTCTTCTCTTGTCACCTTCTCCTACTGTGGCTGAACAAGAGTTGAAGAAGCTTCATTCTTCTCTCTTGTCATGGGGCTGCTTCCAGGTTTGTATGACTTTTAAGTTTTCACTTTGTGTAAGCTTTTGTACGCGTGCTTGTTAAAATGTAGAATAATACTTGGATCAGACGGTTTAATCATATATATTTTAGAAGCTCACATCAATTGAAAGCTAATTTTTTTTATATTATAATCACACATATTATTATTTTGAAAGTTCACATATTAGAAGCTCACATATGTGGTCGTAAATTATTGTAAAACCATCTTATCCAAATATTTGTGTATACATGCACACCGCGATTGTTTCTAGCCCACTTTCTACAACTACTGTGTCTAGTGTTGTTATTCACTATTACTTTGTGGTGATTCAGCTCATAAACCATGGGATGGCGAGTTCCTTTTTGGATGAAATTCAAGAAGTTAGCAAAAGATTTTTCGTACTTCCCATGGAGGAGAGAACAAAGTATTTGCGGGCATCTACGAACCCTGAAGGGTATGGAAATGACACTGTCCTCTCACAGAACGTGCCTCATAATTGGAATGACCGCTTGTACCTCACCGTTTTTCCTGAGGATCAGCGAAAGCTTAACTTTTGGCCCGAAAACCCACCCTCCTTCAGGTAAACCACATTTTAATCCTTTTATCCTGGCATTTTACATCTTTTTGGCAAAATCAGTTGTTTAGTATTGACGGATTTATCACATAAATTTGCGGTAATAGTTGTAAGGCCATATCAACTAGACAATGCTATGTGTCTAGATATTAGACAACAAAAAAGGGTAATATGTCTCATTGTAGGCTTGTAGCAAAAAGAATAAATATATAATAATTGACATCACATAATTGTATAATTTCCATAATCCGAAATATTAGACACTTGTTTACTATCTTACTAAAACAAAATCTGTCTATTTTTAGGGAAACCTTGCATGAATTTGCAATGAAAGTGAAAGGAGTGAACGAAGTTCTTTTGCAAGCCATGTCGAAGAGTCTAGGATTGGAAGAAAATAGCTTCAGTCAAGCACATGGAGAAAAGATGTGGACAACGGCAAGGATTAACTTTTATCCCCTATGTCCGTTCCCTGACCTTGTTCGTGCCTCGAGGACACACTCCGATGCATCGGCTATGACGATTCTCTTGCAAGATAAAGAAGTAGATGGCCTTCAAGTCTTAAAAGATGACAATTGGTACAAAGTCCCCATCATTCCTCACGCTCTTTTTGTGAACGTTGGTGACCAAATGGAGGTAATTACCCACATAGCTGAAAATCTTGTATAAGACCTTTTAATTTACTTATAACTAAATCATCGTACAATAGTCACTATGTATAGTTCAAAGTAGTCAATTTTCAAACAATGCTAATAAAAAGTGATTTATGTAACCCAATATTTGACTAGGTCTAATTTATGTTAAAAAGTAGACCGTCTCTTTTAATAGTATTTTACGCTAATAGATATTCTGTCAAATATGTACTAGCTTTTAGGCTTATCTTAAATGGTGCATGTACATTTGCTGCAGATAATGAGCAATGGCATATTCAAAAGTGCAGTGCATAGAGTGGTAGCGAACTCGAACAGAGAAAGGATTTCTCTAGCTATGTTCTGCTCTCCTGATCCTGAGAAGGAGATAGGACCATTGAAAGCGCTGGTAAACGAAAATACACCCGCTTTGTACAAAACTATCAAAACATATGGGGAGATCTTCTTCCGCTACCACCCACACGGTGAAAGACCAATAACATCAGTGAAGATTTAAGTATTCCGTCGAGCTGTATCGTGCAGACACGAACACTTTGTGTAATCCAATTTCTGTAGATTTATAACAATGTCATTGGATGATATCCAATTTGTATACGTTTACAATTGCGTTCCTCTCAGTCGGTCTATTACTCTATACGCGCTGCTATGTGTATCATATGCAGGTGCGAAAGTTGTGTGCAATGTTTCTCATTATAATAACATACTTGAGATATTTTTCTAATTGTGTGTGTAAATGTAATTTATCTATATAGTTACTTTGTTACCCTTATATATATGCTATATATATTTTTCAATACATGAGCCTCCAACTTATATTCTTACACTTTCTTCTATTTGTCTTACACAAATTATCTAAAGTCTGTTTATGATTGAAAGACATACTCCGTACTTAGTTATAAATTGGGTCAAAAAATCACTTTGTATCAACATTGTGAAAAATAACATCGTTATAATTAATTAGCGTATAAAAGGTTCTTCCAAAACAATTACCTGGTATTAAACTAGCTAGGAAGGGGTGTGGTTGGTGTGTCTGTAGGATTAGGTTTGGTCAATGTGTGTGTTTCATTGAATGGCAGAAGCCTCTTAAATACAAGTTACAACCTAGAGTACTAGCCTTGTACAACAAGTACTAACCAAATACAATTCCATAGGTATAAGCTAGGAAACTATCCACAAGATAAGGTAAATAATCAACTAGAGAATATACAAAGTTCCCTAATATTCAGCCAATACCCCCCCTCACGTTAGAGCATGTAGTCTCGAAATGCCCAACTTGACCAGAAGATCACTAAACTGTCGTGTACCAAGTGCCTTTGTAAGTATGTCAGCCAGTTGAGATGAAGTATGAACATACATAGGACAGATAAGACCACAAAGAAGAGCCTCACGAACAAAATGACAATCAATCTCTATATGCTTTGTTCGTTCATGAAATACCGGGTTCTGCGCAATATGAAACGCAGCTTGACTATCACAATGCAGCGGAATTGGTCCCGAATGAGATACCCCCAAATCAGATTACAAGCCTTTGAGCCATTTGAGCTCACAAGTCGTTGAAGCCATAGCACGATACTCGACCTCAGCAAAAGATCGAGAGACAGTTACCTGTTTCTTGGTCTTCCAAGAGATAGAAGAATCTCCTAGAAATATGAAATAGGCAGTAAGAGAACGTCGAGTAAGGGGGCAACTAGCCCAATCAGCATCACAATAAGCCGAGAGAGTCAACTCGCGATCCGCACGTAGTAAGATCCCTTGGCCAGGACTACCCTTTAAGTAACAAACCACACGCAAAGCAGCGTCCCAATGAGACACTTTAGGACGTTGCATAAATTGCGCCAGAATATGAACACAATACAATAGTTCAGGGCGAGTAATCGTCAGATAGATCATCTTACTACACTCGAAGATTATGTTACCTATACAACGAAAATAAGTCCCTCCTCACGTTTGCTCACTTCGACATCTCCCTCAGGTACTCCTTATCCTATTGCACACTTTGTTAATTGCGATAAATTCTCTGTGGAACATCAACGTTTTCTTGCAGCAGTTACTTCTGGTATTGAACCACAGTATTATGGGCAAGCAGTTAGACATGAAAGATGGCGCACGGCTATGCATGAAGAAATTAAAGCTCTGATACCATGTAGAATTAGGTTTGGTCAATGTGTGTGTTTCATTGAATGGCAGAAGCCTCTTAAATACAAGTTACAACCTAGAGTACTAGCCTTGTACAACAAGTACTAACCAAATACAATTCCATAGGTATAAGGAAACTATCCACAAGATAAGGTAAATAATCAACTAGAGAATATACAAAGTTCCCTAATATTCAGCCAATAGTGACACTAGGTTGGTAAGAGAACTCGTGATGCTAGTCAATGACAAAACTTCTCGTTCCCACATAGAGTTACACACTCAAATATCTATCAAAGTTTACCGTTTATACCAATTCAAAAATTACTTTAATTACACTTAAAGTAATAATTTGGGTATTATAGGGCTTTAAAAGACCATCCTACCCCTTTTAAAAGTAGAACACCCCAACCCAAAGGCATCATTCAAAATTTAGAGTTTTTGAGGTGAACATGGAAAAAGTTGTCTAATTTTGGGAGGTGGAAAAAAGGGGATGGGCGGCTGAATGGGTGGTAGTGAGTGGGGGATGGGCGGCAGGGTTAGAGGGGTCATTGTGGTGGGTCTTTTGCAGTTTTAATGCACAATGGTGTGGTGCAGTAAGGATGTGCATGGGAATTGAAAGAGAGGAAATTAAAAGAGGGGGACAGAGGAGGAAAAGATGATGGTGTAAGAATGATGTTTATTTTTAGAGGGTAGGATGGTCTTTTAGGTCATATAATACCCTTTTTAGAGTTTAATATCCATATTGTTATGAAGTGTAATTTTGATACCCACTTAAGTGGATAATTAACTATGTTCCCATATGTTAGGTTTTCGTCTCATTGGATTGCAATGTTGTATATGAGAATCAAACTCTTATCTTCATAATTGAGTACGCATGCACTCTTATATAATTAGATCAATTGGCCAAAAAAGGGTTGTGTTTTATCTTAATTAGAGATTTTAGGTTTGACACCTTGGAAAAGTGTTCGAACGCATAAGGTGAACTTTTTCATCCTAAAGTATCTATATATAACGTACCCAATGCGAAATAGAAATAAATCGCATAAGGTGAAAGTAAATTAAAAAGCTTGATAATTAAGTAAATAAGCTCTAATGATCACCTAAGCTGTTATATAAGCTTAGTTTCTATATGTTAGTGCCTCTGTAATTAAAATGCAGAATGAAATAAAGCTGGACTTTACAATATGATAAAGCATAGAAACCAGTTGGAATGATACAATCATAAATTGAAAGCCGGAAAACTTATTGTATTAATCATTGAGTAAACTAGTCTAGTACGACATTAGAATGTCAACTTTTGAATTCCAGTCTATAAATGTCAATTGTCAACACATAATGAACATTTTTTTCTATCGTAGATGAACTTAGCACGTAAGATAACCATTTCCACTTTGAATGTCAGTTTTTTGCGTGGGTGTGCGATTTTTATGTTTTCTATTTGGTTGCTTGTTGATTTAATGTTTTCTATTTGGTTGCTTGTTGCTTTAAAAATTTTATAACTGAGTCGATCCCGAAATCATTTAAAAGCAAAAACGCCCTGTGGACATTAAACCAATCCAATCCAACACAGAGCCTCTCCATTAGTCCATTCTCCTCTAGAAAACACTTCTTTGTGTGATAATTATATCAACTTATAAACAATAATGGCGAATAAATTTGAAGTGAAACTAATCTCAGAATGCTTTGTCAAGCCAAAATGCATGGTTGCAAAATCAAGTGTCCCTCACTACTTGTCAGCTTGGGAGCTATCCTTGTTGTCTATCCACTACATGCAAGGTGGTCTCCTCTATACCAAACCACAAACTTGTTTCAACATTAAGTCACTCATGGACAAGCTTGAACACTCTTTGTCCATGGCACTGGTCATCTTTTATCCTCTAGCAGGTCGTCTTGCAACAGTTAAGTATGAAGATGAGCATGCTTGTTGGATTTACGTTGATTCCAACAAGGGTCGTGGAGCAAGGCTAATGTATGCAACTGCCACGGACACAAATGTATCCGATATCATCTCATGTACTGCCAATGTGCCTACCATGGTTCGGTCTCTTTTTGATCTTGGAGACAGAACCATGGTCAATCATGATGGCCACACTAAACCTCTATTATCCGTCCAGGTGACAGAGCTCACTGATGGGGTGTTTATAGGGTTCTCCATGAACCATGCCATAGCTGATGGCACATCGTTTTGGAACTTTGTCAACACCTTGTCCGAGATCTTCAAAGCCAGTGATATATGTATGGAAGAAAATGAGTCAATTATGTCACATATTCCTATCTTCAAGCCCTTGTTGCCGGAGGGATATGGCCCTATACTTAAACTACCCTTCTTGCATCCTGATGAGTTCATAACACATGTTGATGTGGATCACCAACTAAGGGAGAGAATCTTCCATTTTTCACCCACATCAGTAGCAAGGCTTAAGGCCCAAGCCAACGCTGAAATTAGCGAATTTGGAAACCGTAAGATCTCGAGTTTCCAAGCTCTAGCCACCCTTGCATGGAAATCCATTACCAAGGCACGTAACTTGCCATTAGACATGGAGCTCACTTGTTTAGTGATAGCCGATAGCCGGCCTCGATTCAATCCTCCGTTGTCCCAGCAACATTTCGGATACACTGCTGTAATGGCGAAGGCGACTGCCAAAGTTGGTGAACTACTAGAAAACAGCTTTACATGGGCTACAATGCTACTGCACAAAGCAATAGTAGCTGTTGATGAGAATTATGTCCGTGGTTACCTCAAGGCATGCACTGAGACACCTTCTGTTTTGTCACCAAATAACTTTGGGCACAACCTAGTTCTGTTTGGCGGGTCAACCAGATTTGATATGTTTGGAGCTGAATTTGGACTTGGTAAAGCTGTTGCATTTCGGACAGGATATTTCAGCAAGAAGGTTGGCAAAGTCCAAGTTGTTCCAGGATTCGAAGGTGGAGGAAGTGTGGATTTAGAAGTATGCCTGTTGTCTGAGAATATGAGTGCTCTTGAATCTGATGAAGAGTTCATGAATTTTGCTTCGTGAACTTTTGAATCTATAATGTTGTAGTATGTTTTTCATACTCTTGATTTATTTACCTGTTTTAGCTTGTACTGTTTTTTTTTTTTTGGCGGGGTTTTAGCTTGTACTTGTGCGGCCTATGAATGAAAGATGGAATTTACTCTCTCCATCCCGTAAGAATTGCCCAATTTATTTTTAGCATAAAGATTATGAAAAAATGAATAGTAGAGCGTCCTACATATAAGTTGTTAAGTTTTGACTGAAACTATATTTGGCTCTACACTAACAAAGACAATAACTTTTTTACGATAAAAATGTCCAAAAACTTACCAAAGATAGATGATGCAAATTGAATGTGACACGATAAAAAAAAAATGAGGTAAAACGTATTGGACAGAGGGAGGAGGAATGATAGGTCAATTATAGTAGTTGAAGGACCTCATCCAATTGCACACAAAGACAATAATTTACCCCACAACGTCCCTCTATCTATATAATTAGTGGACTAGTTTACCCTCCCTTTTCATCAGGAACATTATAGTACGTAGTGCCCTACAATTAAGTGGGGACTTGCAATTGCTGCTATTGACATGTAATTTCTCTTAAGGGAGTATTACACAAGGTGAAGATTTCTCCGTGCTAAACCAAATGACATATAGATCTGGTAAAACTCATTTGGTCCTAGATAGGTGAACCAATTTTTTTTGACTCATATGGATGATATCCGAAAATCATGACCCAATCATAAACAAAAATCCAAATTAATTCAGATAGGTCATTTACATGTAATCAAATAAACCTGAGTCGAGTTGATTCGAACCAAATTGACATTAACTGAAGATGAACATAAGCAATTGTTTGTCTTTTTGTACAAAAAGGAGGGGAGAACCCCAGAACAAAGAACTATTAGACTGAAATCATACGCGGCCAAACCATCCATGCAGTGTCTTCCCAATGGATAGCCAAAGAGGCTCCATGGGAATATCTTGACAGATGGTTTGTAAGCTGTTATTTTTCACTCTAAAATTGACTAACCCAATCCGCAACCTTATTCCATAATTTAACTTAAGCAATTGCGACGGTAATCAAAAGACCAAAACATAACTTTATTTTTATTTTTATCTTATAATCAAAATACTCCGTAATTGAAAGTTCATGTACTCCCTACTTTGAATTGGAGGTGTTTAAATCTATATGTACTATTGCCTTATGCAACCATCAAGAGCGCAACAATTTAGGGCGCAAAGATCATTACTTATGCCAATATATCTTTTTTTTTTATTTTGGCGGGAGCAAAACTAATAATAATAAGAAGAAGAATATCTGAGTTGTAATTCTATTACATACACAACCTGTTAATATCAAACTATAAACTTCAAGTGTATCGTATATCTGATTCAAATTAAACCAAAATAAATTGATTAAGCATATCAAATATAACATCTAGGTCTTGTTTGGATGTTACTCCGTAGTTGATATTAATAAAAAATAGCTAGTTGACTGTACTGACGGGTATGATTTGTTAGATAAATTTAATTTGTTAGAATTATAAATTAAAAAATTATCTTAATACTATTCCTGAAATATGGTTTGGTATATATATCTGATATCGACAGTTAGCTATTCTATTAAGTTAATATTAGGGCTAGCTTTTTAAAGTATTCTCAATCCTCTCTTATCAAATTAAAGAGTTTGAAATTTGTCCGGATTGGGTTGGAAATCGCCTAGACCCATATAAACTAGCATAGAATTGAATTAGTCAAATCTCCAAATGCGCTAGCACAATTGTATATTATTCTCTTTAGTGTCAAGTAATCAAAGTTACTTGATATGATACGACAAAAAAAAAAAAAAACAATTCACCAAATGCCCTTATGAATTTCATTTGCTCTAAAAAACGTGTAAACCCGAAAAAAAATCTTTAATTCTTATAAATTCTTATATATAAAGCATAATTAGTATATTCATGATATAGGCATCACAAGCTATTTTATCGCCGTGAAGTGCGAACCATAAAAGGGTTTTAGATTTCAATACAAAATCCCTTTTATTATAAGTATGATATAATATAAATATTTTCTCTCTCCCATCAGGTAGTGTACATTTGATTTGAATATGTGAGAGGAATTCAAATCAAATGTAAATTATCTAGTAGAACGGAAGAAGTATAAAATTTACAACTTCATAAATCATACACCTCTTGTTCCATTTCACAATTTATTCTATGTATCGATTACATCAGTTAACTACTATATTAGAAGCTATGTTTGACTCAGAATTTGTTATCCAAATCAATTCAGAATTCATGTTACGTTTCATTGTTTCGCATGCAGTCAATATGAATATCGTATAAGAACTTGAAGTTATTCGTAGCTTTGTACTCTTTCAGTCAAATTTATTTTGCATTATAGAATTTGAAGTTACTCCTATCACAAATAACACATGTGACTCCTCGAAGAAGCCCATTGCAGCTTTGGCAGGCGTTGACATCAGTTTTTATTGCCAAGTAAACGTCTAAAACGATTACATTTGGAAATGACACAGAAGAATAAGATTATAAACTATCATGGCTTAAGAAATGCATCTGTCACTCCAATTTCACGAAATATTTTATGTATTGTTCATTTACATTCAATCGACAAAGACTTGAATTTAGATTACCTTAAATTTTCTCTAGTTAGTATAAAATAACCTACGTAAGTTGGATGTAAAGCATTCTAAATATTAACAATTATGAAACAAGAAGTCTTCTTCGCTTTGACTTATGTACATTCACTCTACATCCCGAAAATCAAACAAGACGGCTATTAAATAAGTGGCACTGTTTTTAAGCAACGTACTCCATATAAGATCTAGGTGTTTGTTTGGATGTTAGCTGGTAATTAATAGTGGATACCTAGTCAAATTTGTTGTAGCTAATGGCCGGGCTTATTGTATTAGCTTGTTTGATTAGTTAAGAAAATTGGATTTGTTAATTTAAATTATACTTTAATAAACTATTTCTGAAACAGTGTTTGGTAGATATTTGATGTTGATATTTTTTTTTTGTACTTTTAATAACAAGGCTTTTTCACTTTTATGAATGTTGATCCGTAGATGATATATTGATAGCGAATAGCTTGTCAAGTTAGGTATACTTGTAGCCCGTAGCTGATTGTAATAAGTGGTTTGATTAGTTAAATAAATTAGATTTGTTATAATTACAAAAAAATTACATTAGTAGTATTTATGAAATATTGCATGGTAGATATATTTTTTGTTCTTAAATAGTACAAAGTCGTTGATAATAATCGAACTCTCAACCTCATGATTGTGAAAAGAGATATTTAACCACTTAAACTAGTTCTTTTCTTTGCTTGGTATATATCTAATATTGATATATTGTTATTTTGTTACGCTACAAAGTACTCAAAATCCTTTCTTATGAAAGAGTTTGAAATTGTACGAGTGACTCTCCGGAATTGTCAAGACCCAAACACTAGCAGTAGATAATTGAATCCAATGGAATTAGTCGAATCTCTAAATGCCACCAAACAATTAAAAGTTTTTTTTTAGCATGAATAGAATACTTAGATAAATAGTTAATAGTTCAAACTATTACAAATGTTCCATCCCTAACCCCCTGGGTTAAAGGGAAAGGAAGGGTCTCTGTGGAGTCTAGAGGGTGTACCTCCATCCATCTTACACCATGCAATTACATTATCCGCATCAAATAGTTCTACTACAGCCAATGGAATGTGAACAAAAGTCATTGGCTCATCAAATACATCTAAATCCTTCCCTGCTCTTCTTGCTAGCACATCAGACACACCATTTCATGCCCTCTGAATCTTATGGATCCCTGCGCACCGCCCTGTCAGGGTTTGGAAGAAGTCCCTGCAATTGTTGTAATGGTTAGTGGGTTTGTCTTTGTACATCGGCTGGTTAACACCCTTGGCTGCAATGTCACTATCTGTATAAAAAGCTGCTGCTGTCCAGTCATTCCCCTTTGCCCAGAGGATACCATGTTTCAGTCCAAGAACCTCTGCCTCATTTGCGGAGCTGCACCTGAGTTTAATCATAAACCCTTGCTACCATCTACCATTCTGATCAAGGCAGACCCCTGCCAAACCTGCCACATTTTTTGAAAAGGAAGCATTTACAAAAATATTACAGGGCCTCACAAGGTTGGGAGGGTTTGAGTTGTGGTGTTTAGTGGAGGTGTCCAGGCTAGGGGTGATTGAGTAGAGGTACTCAGTAGCTAGGACTGTAGCTGACTCAATAATAGAGGTAGGCTTAATGTTAATTGAGGAGAACACCCAGGAATTTCTTCTAGTCCACATTTTCCAAATTAAGATGCAGAAAAAACATTGCCAAGGAAGGTTATTGAACACAGCCTTAGAAAGACAGTTGCTAGAAATCCAAGATGGAAAATCAGTAGTATAAAAATCTGAAGGAATTAGTAAAGTGTCCCAGACCTCCCTAGCCCTAACACACTCTCTAAGAACATGATTAATGTCCTCAGCTGTGGTAGGGCAGAAAGGGCAGCTATTAGAGGAGCAAATTCCTCTAATAGCTACCATTTCTCTAGTAGGTAATCTATTCCACCACAAAAGCCAAAGAAAAAACTTAATTTTTGGAATGGCAGGTATACTTCACACATTTGACCAGTTAAACTCATTATTCACAAAACACAAGGGGGGAGGGGAATAAACCTGCTCCCAGATTTCTTTATACAAAACTTTGGTGTCAAAAAATTTTTTGAAAGCAAGATCCGAGGCTGGAAAATCAGAGCCAGAGCTAGGAATAGGAACAAACATAATACTTTCTAACACAAAATCAGGCAACCAGAGGGTAGAAAAATCCCACTTTCCCTCATTTAAATTCAGCAACCTTAATATCCTCCCCCTCTAATGTGAAAGGTCCAAACACACTTTATTAAGAGGGCCAAGATCAGTCCAAGCATCCTTCCAAAATAAGATAGAAGAGCCATCCCCCAAACTCCATGTCATATGAGCCTCAAACCAGGTCCACCCTTTCCCCATATCCTGCCAAATGTGAGACCCCTTAGAGAATGGAGTAGAATAGTCATTGTTACAGTATTTAGCTCTGATTACCTGAGAGGCAAGGTTGTTCCTAGAGTCCCCTTTCCAGCATAACTTAGCCATCTGCACTATGTTCATTACTCGATTATTCCTAATACCAAGGCCTCCTAAGGTAATGGGACCAGTGACCTTCTCCCATGAGACTAAGTGGAGTCTTTTCTTGTTGTCCTCATCCCCCCAGAAACTAGTTACAAATGGAGTCCAGGTTAGTCACAAGCTTCCTAGGGAGGTAGATACATTGCATTAAATACCAAAGTAAAGAGGCAAGGGTAGACCTAATTAAAATCATCCTACCAGCTCTAGAAAGGGTTTTGGTCTTCCAAAGGGCTAGCTTGCTTTGAACTTTCTGGACCACTAACTTCAGTTCATTAAGGGAGGGTCTTTTGTCATTTAAAGGGAACCCTAGGTAGGTACCTAGGTTAGAGTCTTCTTTGATGTCTAAGGCTTGACAGAATTTACCCCTAATCGCATCAGTAGTGTTCTTAGAAAAGTATAGCTTACTTTTATAAGTGTTCATTTTCTGTCCAGACAAAAAGAAGAACTCATTCAAAGTACTATGAAGACTAAACAAAGTTTCTTAATCCTCTAACATTTCAATAGGATCCTAGTATTCTTGACTTTGAATTCATATCTATCAAGTAAAAGTTCGGTGAAAGTAAGAGGATTACACTATTATACGAATTGAAGTAGCCAACCTCTGAACTGTTAGGAAACTTAGAAAAACTTCAAGGAGAATTTATAACTTTTTCTAGTTAGTCAATTATAGTGACTAGAAAATCATGTTTTAATCTTTGAAGCTTCGTAACTATCACTATTATCTCTCTTATGATATTTTGAATCCTTAGTATAACTCTTCACTAGTCAAACCTTCATAATAGGTATAGAGTTAGAAACCACATTCTCTTTGACACCGCGTCAAATAGCCTTATGGAACTCCACATGGCGATCATGCTTCTGATTGGCTACGTGGAATCTCAAATTCTGGATTGAGACAGATTATGAATGGTAAGACTTATCGATTGGGCATCCCCCTGTTTTCTACTTTTAGGTAGTGTTCAGCTTACTCTAGGGTTTTCGTGGGAGATATTTATGATGATCATGTTGTTTATTGTGCAGGCATTGTTGGTATTAAGCATCGACATAATGTTGTTCGTATTTCTAGGTCGTGTTTTAGCTTGCTCTAGGGTTTTCGTGAGAGATATTTATGATTATCATGTTGTTTCTTGTGCGAACATTGTTGGCATTAAGCATCAACATAATGTTGTTCATGATACCCTCCTTGGTGTGTGTTACCGTTCTGGGATTTCAACAGGCAAATAAGTTGATATTAGTTTATGCAATGGGCTTGGTAGCCCACTTCATCCTGCTGATCTATTACTTTATTCTATGAAGGGGAGGTCTTGATATGTGTGTCGATTTGACTGTGTCTTCGCCATTGACACAATCTGGATGTCTGACTTTCTGTTTGATCGTGTTGTGATTGATGCATCGTGAAGCATGTCAAGTATAAGGCCAAGTGTGCGTCTATCGGGTATGGTTTTCTACGATTCTCCTTTTATTCGCTAGGGGAATTTAATTAGAAGGTGATGTTGGGTGTTTGGATGGGCGATCGGAATTTTGGGTGTTTTGATGACCCGTAGGAATAATAAAGACTCTAAATCAGCGTTTGTGGATGCATGAGCAAGAGCTGCAAAAGTGATGATGAATTAGGATTATTTTCACAAAAAACATAATTAATGTTATTTTCAATAAAATCGCCATAGTTAGGATTATTTTATGTCAATTTTCCTTAATATTTTATCATTCTTGTGTAAAACCTTTCATATTTTCCGAAAATAAAAGTATTTAATTTAACTTAAATGTTCCTAATTTAATATAATGGTACAAAATTAACTATGAAAGCAACTATAAACAAAATTTAATATTTTTATTATATTTCTATTTGTATGGTTGTTAATTAAGTCTCTATCATTTAGAGTTTAATTGCCTGATATTATACCTCTTTTGATAATGTTATAGAAGTTGATTTAATTGACGGTAAATATCTCATTTCACTAAAAATTAATGACTCGAAGGAGTCTTTTTTGATAAGAATAATTATAAAAGCAAGCATAAAGTGGATGAAAATAATAAATTTTGTTGCCATGAATCTAAAGCTATGCTGCTATGCATGTAGGCGTTACTAACATTCAGTATTAAGACACCATAGTCTAAAAAGCCTGAAAGGAAGTCTGGGGGCTCTCTCGAACCTTAGAGAGAGAAAGTTATCAAAACCTAGAGAGAGAAAGCTTGAAAACCCCCAAATTAGCTCAGATAAAATTTCCTCACCACCACCAATCAAGTTTTCCGGTAATCATCTTTGATATTCTGCCTTCATCTACAAGCTAGTGGGCTTCATCACTTTTGCTTCACAATTTTCTGGAGTTGAAACTTGCAAGTGGGCAGGACGACAACAACAATTCGTTTGAATCTTTATCAGGTGTTGCGTTCTAAGTAGCTCGTATTTTTACCTTTTATTAAGGTATCTGTTGACTTGTGCTCTAGTTCCAGTTAGAATTGTGGTTGCTATGGTGTGTTTGATGGAAGTTGATACAGTTCAAGCCCTACTTTTCAATTATCATCTTCCTAACTTTGATGGGGATGATAAAGACGTGGATGAGATGTTTATGCGGTTGAGTGGCCCGGAGGATGTTATTAGTTATATTCAAACCTTAAAAACTCATGGAAACTCATTGTATAAGGAAGGGAAATTTCAAGGTGCCAGTGAGGTATACACAAAGGCAGTTAAATCCTTTGTTTTGCTACAACGTCGGCACATGAAGGAGAAATTTTGGTTAAAGAATTAGCTGGATCCCTTAATCTCAATTTAGCAGCTTGTGCTCTTAAGTTGAATGAATTTACCCAAGCCATTCGCCTCTGTAAGTTGGTGTTACGCTTTGATGTTCTTAATGTTAAAGCTTGTTTTCGAAGGGCTTTAGCTAAGATGGGGATGCACACTTATGAGAGTGCTTATAAAGATTTGGTTAAGGCATGAGAAATTGAACCAAGAAACAAAGAGGTTTTAATGGAGATACGGAAAGTTGAAAGTTTGATGGGCAATAACTGTCATGAAAATGGAGGCTCTTGTAATGGATTAGGAGACAGGACAAAGGGAATGTCCAATAAGCAACAATCGACTTGTGAGGCTACAAAGAAGGTGATGGGAGCAGATGAAAATATGGAGTTGGGTAAGCAGTGTGTTGATAATGTGGTCAAGGAAGGAAGTAATGAGATAGTGAATAAAGTACATGCCCAGTGTGCTAAGGAAGGATGCAACGATGAGAAAGAGTATATGCGAGATGCGGATGTGATTGAGCCATTGAAGAAGAGGAAAGTATATGAAAAAGAGTCAGTTTCGAAGCAGGAGTCGAGTGATGTTACAAAATTAAGTAAGTTGATGAAAGTTAACAAGGCTGATTCCAAGGTTGATGATAGCCTAAGTGGAAGATGTAAGGTAACAGAGGCAAAAGGTGACGATGTTTTGGAGACAACTGATTTTGGGGATCATGTTAAAGAAGAAGATTTATCTTCAGAGGTGACTGGATCAGAAATTCCAAGTATTGGCACTAATGAGAGTGCACATGGTATGTATTAGTTTGTTAACTGCAAATGGCAAGGTATGGCCTTAAGGTTGTCTTCATTGGGTTTGAACAAACTCAAATGTGGCAAAGATATTATTTGCTACAATCCGGTTACTAATACTGTTATGACAATTCGGAGTCTTGACACTAAGCCTACTATTTTGAAGGAAGTCCTCCACGACAAACGTTCATGGGAAGCAGAGGCTTCTATGGATACACTTGGTTCCAACTCTTCGAAACTAGAAACTGGAAACTTGCATAATATACCAAACCAACAAGTTATCCCAGTTGATGATATTGTAATGGAAACTGGTGAAGTAGAGGCCTCCAATAAGTTCTCGCATTTCCAAGGTTGTGAAAGTGATGTGAATAAGGAATCGGGTAATACACATCTGTCTTTTGACCCATTGGGATTGAACCAGGATAAGCAGCGAAATGGAATAGTGAATGGAATAGGTAGTAGTTGCGGGGGCAAAGGTAGCAGGTTTACAGGTTGTAGGGCGGCAATGAGAAGGACTTACAAATACCGTTTCACAAAGACAGTAAGGGGCAGGGATCATGAGCACCATCCACGGGTGCAACAAGCATGGCAACGAGGCAAACTTATTTGGCTCGATGGACAGGATGGGATACCGTCTCCGAGGTATAAACGAGTTGTCGGATCGAGTTATGTGGATGATGCTTGGGGGCCTGCTACAAAGAGGATAGCGTGTAGTACTAAGCCTTTTGGTAGTTTTAAATCTTTTAGTAGTTCTCTTAACTATGTATGAACTCTTGCTTGTTTATTTCGTTTTGTCCACTGTCAAGAAAAAAAATTAAAAAAAATAAAATAAATAAAACATAGTCTCTTGAGTCCTCATCCACTAATACATACTACTAATAAGTAGTCCTCATAAGTTATGTTCTGCTCCCATTATAATTGTTGGAGAGAAGCGGGCAAGAAACTTATCTTCGCATAACTTGACAACTTCATGACTTGGCAGTGTGATCATTAGTGTTCTACTCAATTGTCCACGACGAGGATGCGATGGAAGCACCAAAACCGTTCCTTTATTGACCACCGATTCACTATAATAAGAAACCCTTATTGGTTCATAACTTTCCATGAATGTGGTCGAATATGGGTCTAAATTCTCTAAGTTTATAAAGACTAGATCACCATCATTCAATTGAAGAGGTGGGGATACACTATCACCATGATCCAACCACTCAATCAAATCCATGATGGCCTCTTTGTCCACATTACGACATGCTTCTCTTACTGCCTTAGTTGCCAAAGCTAGATCATCCACTCCAATACCCTCGCCATGTACCTTGTTATGGATCATACAATTGCCAAAGAAACCTTGATCTAGGCCCAATACTTTCCTCATGTCTGAACATATGGACATATTAATAAGCCCATTACTGACACTTTTAACTCTGCTTATACAAACCCAAAGGAGCCCGGCTAGAGCTATGAAGGGTGAAGTCTCCAGCCCATTGGTTGGGCGACCCAACTGTGCCAAATCAATGCAGGTTTGGACCGTCTGGTGTGTGAACTCAAAGGTAATAGTTTTGGTTTTTTGGGTCATTGATGGGGTTGAGTTTTTTAAGAGGGATTTGTAATGGTTGATAAAGTAGGCATTCGGCGGACGAAGAGGATCTTGAATTCTCACTTTTTGTTTGGGTAGTGGATGAAAGAAGGGTGGAACAGACATCTTTCCAGAGAGCATTATATCAGCCCAAGCTTTCATAAGCAGTGTTGCACATATTGGATCTGCAATCATATGTGCGCAGCTCAAGCCCACAGCTAAGCCACCATCTTCAAATTCAGTAACCTAACAATGCTTACATTAGCGAAAGATAAATGCCAAACAAGAGCCATAATATACTTTTTGTATTTATTTAAAGCGTTAAGCTACAGATTCATGATTAACTAGCATGAGATAAAGAAAAGCTCTGTAACATCTTTGTATGTATCTAGAGTATAGTAAGATTGAGCTCGAAAATTATCAAACAATGGCTTGTTTATGCGACATAGCTGCCTTTTTTTTTCTTTCTACAAGAAACGAAAAACTCATAGTCACATTCTTTCTCAAAGAAAAGCCATATGTTATTAAACAAGTTTCAAAATTTTGCATCATAAGTTCGCCAAAATGACCAAGTCTAAGATTAGTCGATTTTTAATTTAATTGCCTATACGGCTATACAAAAGGTATTGAGAGGGGGGAGGACTGAGGAGGCATGACTATAGCATAATGCATGCAAAAAGAACACATTTATGTAAATTAAATACTTGCCTTTATATACAATGTTGGCCAAAAGTATGGGATATCGAACATATCCTCCCAGTGAACAAGTTTTTTCTCTTTCTCATCATCAACATTTGCCAACCAGCTCTCCACACTTCCTTTAGCCCTAGATTCTACGATTCTCGCTCCCGCGTCATTACATTTTATCATCCATTGCTCCTTGTCATTCTTTACTAATCTCCCAACCACAATCGGGAAATGTGACATCACTTGTGACATATACTCCCTAAAGTCCTTAGTAAGTTCTCCTAGTGCAAACCCCATAGGAGTCATATAGTAGTAGATCATTTGAAGATGGTGGTTCTCCATAAGAAGATCTAGAGGTGATAATTCATATGTCTTTCCTGGTTCTACTGGGCTGGAGCTTACTAGAGTTCTTTTACAAAAGAATGAGAACCCTTCTTCCATGATCACTAACTAGCTATTCTGAACTGTAGCAATATCAGATGTAATTTTGGGTATGTTTGATTTGGTACTTTCATGAGTAGGAACGTATGATTAAATTAAAGTGCCTACTGAAACAAACTCCACTTTTACTGGGAAAACATAGTTCGCATGAGTAAACAAACCAAATGCAGTTCAAGGAAACATTGCACCTTCTTCACTTCTTGCATTCCTATAGACTACGTACTATACGTATTACTCCATATTTATCTTTTTTTTTTTATAAACTCCATATATATCTTTAGTATGTAGTAACTAAGTATATAAGGGTCAACTTGGTGAAAACTTAATATTTGATGCTTCCATGCACTCACTCTACTCTTGTGTTGAGTTGGCTTGAGATAGATTCCAATCCGATAGAATCCTATTTTTTAAGCCTTACAAAACAAACCCTTTTCAATGTACAATAGATTTACAATAGGTGATTCATATCATGAGCAGGGGCGGATCCATACTGGACTATGGAAAAAAATTGAAAAAATGTATTTTTAGAAGTTTTTTATTTTAAATATAAAGTAAAAGATGACATTTAAGTCATAAATAGCACCTTGACTTATCGATAGCTTCAAGTTTGGTTAAAAGTTGTGTAAGTAAGATGTCTTGAGTTCAATCATGGTCATTTTTATATATTCATTTTTCCATTTTAATATCGCAACTTTTAATAAATTTATCTTCCGCACTCACGGCGCCAAATTCCTAAATCTGCCACTGATCATGAGGATGTTAGCAATTAATATTTGTCTCATCTACTATTCGTATATAAATGATTGGGTACTCAGAAATCAAAATAAAAAATAGGTATAACAATTGAGGATTTTCTTTTTATCTTAAGTTGATCTTTGTATAATCTTTGTATATATTTCGTGAACAAGGTAGGAAAAAAGGAGAAATAAAAACAAATTACTTTCTTTATCGTCAAGCATCATTTGATTCGACTCAACTCAATTTGATTCTTTAAATATCATCTTATAACGAAAAAAAATGACCACTTCTTCTCATTTTACTTAAAACTAGTTGGTAATCTCATGCAAAGCATGGGAAGATCATTTGAAAATTCACTCACACTCCCTTTTATTATAATTATATTTTAAACTTTTTGCATCAAACTTATTGTCCTAATATTGTTAATTTTGAGAGAAATTAAACAAATTATTTGAATATTTTCTCATACTATATTTATGTACATTATTATCCTTACGAAAGACTTA